>JAJIYU010009645.1:0-16800 GCA_030144865.1 Tinospora cordifolia | reverse complement strand
TTCCATCATGTCTTCTCCAATATTCCTCCTCAAGTATAGATTCCATCCCCAATGGGTTCTCCCTTCTTCTAGATTGTTGAATCTAAAATCAGCAACTGTTCCCGCTGGCTTGTTGATAACCTGTAGATATTAGAAAATTGTTCCTTAAGACTTGCATTGCCGCACCATATATCCTCCCAAAAAACGATGGATTCTCCATTTCCTACTTTCCACCGGATGTGTTTTCTGAATTTACTGTAGATATTATGGATATCTTTCCATGGGAAATGATGGTTGCAATTGTTCTTAATGCCGGCTTCCTTTCCTTGAGCTTTGGAGCCATGAATGCTTTTTATTACTGTAGCCCACAAAGCCATGGGATTCATTTGGAGCCTCCGTAGCCATTTGCCTCTGAGAGCAATATTTCTTCTCTTCAGCCCGCCTATTCCCAAGCCTCCTTTATTAATACTTGAGTTTCCAAATTTAAAAATAAAATTTACAACTACAGCTAAAAGGAAAAGAACCACTGCTTGATGTTTAGGTGCTCCTAAACATTAGGAACTTTAGTGATCCAAAAGAGCTGTAACTTAGAAAGAACTAACTAATTCAGTTTTGTTTGTGATTGTTTATATCCTATTATTCGGAACAAGACAGAACCCTGTACGTTTTCATTACTTCACACAGAGTCTAGACCTTTCTCTCTAAAATCTGCTTGTGCAAACAATTAAATTCCATTACCATTAAGAACAAGAACACACATTCTAACACCAAAAGAAAATTCAATGAGATTTGACATTGACCAAAAAAATAAAAAGCAAAATGAAATTAGAAATAAATTTTGAAATCCAAAAAAGAAGCTTACAGGCTTTTTGGAGTGAAGCTGATACCATTGGCGCTTCTGATTCATTAAAACCTCAGGATTAAATGAGGGATGAAAATCTTCTTCTTCTGCAACATCACCCCATCCCCAAGCCTTTTGCATTTGATCCTTCCATCTTTGAAAACTATTACTTCGTCTGTGCATGGGAGGTGTCATTTCGCTTTTGGCACGGCGGTGTTTCTGCATCCCCATTGCCCCAGGCGGTCTAGCTGGAGGAATGCTCGCTTGCAATGCGCTCTCATTAAGGACAGGTTCATTAACCGTTCTTAACGTCTGACATACCAATTGGGGACACGGTGACGACCCATCATCATTCACCTCCATTATGAATGCCTAATCCACGTTGCTCACTCCATTCTTATTCCCAACCGAAAAACTCTTATCGAATCCTTTAAAGAATGCAGCACCTGGAACCTGATCAATAATGCTATAGAGATCACAGCTTTGAAAAATTAAATAAATAACAACAGCAGTTTCGAACAAAAAAAAAAAAAAAAAAACAACAACAACAACAGCAACAGAAACAGGTGAATGGGCATAATTCAATTCCCACAGAGAGAGAGAGAGAGAGAGAGAGAGAGAGAGAGAGAGAGAGAGAGAGAGAGATAGAGAGAGAGAGCTTACCCTTGGCCGACAGAATTACTGCAGCGGTGAGCTTCAAGACGGATGGGCGGAGACCGGTTTGACAGTACGTAGCAGGCGAGAACAAAGAGGAACGAGAGAAAGTTAAGGTGAAGCGTTAGAATCGTTAATTTTCGTTTTTGATGAGAATTTGTGATACGATGCTCCAACATCCCTTTAGTTATTTTGCTTTCTTGCACTTTTTGTAAAAAAGAGCCGAAAAAATGACCCATTTAGGCTTGTTAACACTATATTCCCTTCAAGGCTAAAGAAAAACTTAAATCTCTTTTTAGGCAATTTATTGTCAACTGGACGTCACATCAGCGCTAGCCAGGCAGCAACTTGCCTACATCAATTTTTTATTTTTTTAATTTACAACAAGGTGTCGCCCATTCAATGGGCGACACCTTAAGTAATGTTGCCCTTTCAAAGGGCGGCATTACTAATTTACTGCCATTTTTTTAAATTACAAGGTGCAGCCATTTTTTTTAAATTACAAGGTGCCGCCCTTTCAATGGGCGGCATTACTTGAATTCTTTTTTTTTATTTTTAAAGAACATGTCATATATTTTTTATCACCACGGGCAATCCGGGAAGTCTTTTTTGTCGAGACCAGTTTCAGTGCGTTCTAATAGTCCCACACGAACTCTCGGAAGCGACGAAAAAATTTTTAGATCCTCAGATCCCAATTTCACTACCCCACTCAATTTCTTCTATTCTTTTGAAAGTTTAGCTTTTGAAAAATTGATTTCGATCACCACAGGCAATCCGAGAGGTTTTTTTTTGCCGAGACCAGTTTCAGCGCGTTCTAATAGTCCCACACGAACTCCTGGAAGTGACGAAAAAATTTTTAGATCCCCGGATCCCAATTTCACTACCCCACTCGATTTCTTCTATTCTTTTGAAAGTTTAGCTTTTGAAAAACTGATTTCGATCACCACGGGCAATCCAGAAGGTCTTTTTTGCCGAGACCAGTTCCAACGCGTTCTATGTAATAGCCCAAATTTTTGTAACGTGAGCACATCGCAAGGGAATTTAAAAATATATATAATTGTATTTTTTAAGTGAATTAAATAAAAATGTTTCATAGATATATATATATATATATATGTATGTATGTATGTATATGCATACATGATTTTGAATATCATATGGTAGCTGGAATAAATAAATAAATAAATAATGGTTTGATTTCAAAAAAATGAGATGAATAAAATAAGTGAAACCAACTCATGTGTGTTGATATATATAAAGGGAAGTGTTCCACATTTTGAGCTCACACAAATCAAGCATACAATCTTACAAAAAAAAAGAGAGAACTCATTTCCTTTCTTTTCTTCACCTAAGCTTCAAAAAAAAAAAAAGAAAAAACCAAATCTCGTTGAATCTGGTTTTGTAACTGTTCATCATCTTGGATCTTCAATCTTGCCGGATCTACACAAACCGGCCAAGATCTGCGTTGGCTCAAGCATCAACTTCTTCCACGAGCTCAAAACTAGCCATGATCTGAAGGAGTTTCAGATCTGAAGGAGGACGAATCTACAACATCAAAACCAGTTGTGATCTGGTTCAAACCACGCTGGATTTGAGGCAAAACCAGTCACTGTTTTGGATTTGCAAAGCCAGCCACTGGTCTGGTTCGAATCTACAAAAAAAATCAGCCCTCAATACACCCTCAAAATAGCTGGATCTATCCTCCCCACCATCAAAAACCATAGCTGCAAACTCAACATCACCGGATTTGCTGTTGTCCACCGTTTTCTTTTTCTTGTTGTCGTTCTATTCATGTGCATTCTTGAACCGCAAAGACAAAGAACACCAGATTGGTGTGTGTTATCCGCCATTGCCACTCTTCACCGTCAGCACCTCCGTTTTAGGTGTTGTTGCTGTTGCATCCAACTATTCACAACACCCTACCGTGAAGAAGAAGACGAGCTACTGTCTGTGCATGCCATCCATGCCTGTGCATGCCATCCATGCCTGTGCGTTGGTGGCAAAGAAGAAGAGGAAATAAGCAGTTGTGTGTGATTTGGTTTGCCCAGTTACCTGTCGTCCGTGGTGAAGAAGAACAGAGCTGCAAGCTCTGTTTTCCTATTGCAACTCACCGTGGAGGAAGAACAGAGCTACAAAGCTCTGTTTTCATTGTTGGTGCGTCTCCATTTTCCAGCTGCTAGTGCATCTTCAGTTTTCGTTGCTACTAGTGATCCTGGTGTGTGATTTGGTCCAGCTACTGGTTTGGTCTATGAAGGGAAGGTGCTGGGTTTTTGGATGAACGAAAGAAGCTAAACGTGATTGTGGCTGTGTGTTTTAGCTAGCTGGTGCGTTCCTTGTTCCGTGGACACAAAAAGAAGAAATAAGCAGTTGTTGGTGCGTCTTCAGTTCTCCAGCTACTAGTGATCTTGATACGTGATTTGGTTTTGTTCTAGCTCAATCACGTGATTTGTTGGTCCAGCTACCAGATCTAGTTGCTGGTGCGTGATTCTGGGTTGCTCAATTACTTGGTGTCCGCCATTAGCACATTTCACTATCAGCTCGGAGCATTTTTGTTGGACAGCTGCTCACCGTGAAGAAGAGTTGTTGCTCCTTATTGTCAATTCGTCTTTTTCATTGAAGTTGTTGCATCTACTAGTTCGTGCTTCGCAAAGGAATTGCAAATTCGAAAGTTGCGCGAGTCGTGCGTAAGGAAAGTTGAACAGTGGTATAATTTTGATTTCAACGTTCTCACATTTTTACGATTCATAGTTTTGATTCCTAAATTTTCTTCGATGGCTGGAAATTTATTTATTATTTGTTATTTGTGTGATTTTGACGCGCGAAATGAAGCCGAGGAAATCAAGCCTTCATGTAGAAAAAAAAAATATAAATATATGAAGTTGAAGCCTAATCAATATTTTAGTAGATATATTATTTTGATGGTTGAGATATGATTTTGTAGATTTAATTTTAATTTAATTGAGAGTGAATATACATGGTAGAAGAAGTATAATATATACATTCCTAAAATTCTAAATTTATGAAAGCTGAAAATTTCTTGGAAAATGAATGCGAAGGATGCGACACAAAGGCTTAGAAAGTTTCACATGAAAAATGATATTTTTAGAGATTAGCGTAGATTTTAGATTGAGAAGTCTTATTTTGTTCGTAATATAGTTACTTTTAATACGAATGCAAAAATAAGAAGTTAGATATGTCATATGGAAGAAGAAAATATTTAGTTGAAAGTTTGAAGGAAACTTCGGGTGAATAGGAGGAACTCAAAAAAAAAATATTAATTAATTATTTATCCTGATTTTTATTTCAGATCAAAATTGTTGAGGCGACTCGGAGGCGCGAACGACTCTAGAAGAAAAATTAAAGTGGGTATGATTATCATTCTCCCTAGCCTTATTTAGATTTTGAATGCAAAACATGATGCGTGTTTACATTTAATGTAACTAGAAACATGCTAGGATATTTTGTGAATTTTTGTTTGGAATGATGTATGCGAATCCATAATGACTAGTTATATTGCTTTAGTATTTTGCATAGTTAGTTCCATTGAAGCGTTTTTCTCGAATGTTCAAGCATGCGAACTTCTTCATTTGAAAATTTATTTTACATTGATGGTTGATTGGCATGACTTAGAATGAATTGTGAAATTAAAGAAGATGAAAGGATGATTAAGAACACACGTACTGGTGCGATGGACAAGCCAACGGCGCATCGTGAGTTTTCTTGCGATGGACTAGCCTTAAGCGCATTGTAGGTACCCCCACTAGAGAGCTGTCTGTGACAGCTGATATGGTATTCGAAAGCTCGTAATGGTTGTAGAGTGTTACCTCTTCCTTAGGCTATGGTCCCCACGGTATGGCTGTATAGCATACCCGGATTCGCTCCCGGATCACAGGGGCTTACCGAGAGGGTTATGAACTCTTCCGGTCTTAGGTTACAACAAAACAAATAAATGTGTGAAACGCCTAATGTAATGAAAGTGTTTGCATGTTTTGTTTTCTGGTTTAAATAATGCTAGCGATGTATAGGTATGATCCACTGGGCTCTCGAGCTCACCCCCTGTCTTTTCAGGTGATTTTTGAAATAGCACGAGTTGACGGACATCTCGGAGGACTCAGTTGTTTTGAAACTTCGCCGAAGAGGTTGATAGTCTTTGCTGCGCATTTTTTTGTTTGTTTTGTCTTTGACTAAACTGGGCATGTACCCATTTTCTTCTCTTTTGGTCTAAACATTTTACACTTGATTAAATGTTTTGGGATTATTTTAGAGATTTTTAAGTTGTTTAAATTTGAATTCAATGTCTTTGTTTCTTTTAAAAAAATTGCACCTATCCATTTTATTTATTTAGAAGTTTATTTCAAAAAAAAATTGGTGCCTATTTAAATGAATTTCATTCCCTAAAAGAGATAGAAAGAAAAAGAAACATAATCTGAGAATAGACGAGATAAATGATTTTAGTAGCGTTCCGGCTCTCGGCAGAAGATGCGACAGTGGTTTCACAATCGGATGGGCGCACATTCTGAGCGAGCGCGGCCCGAGGGAACCCGCGGGAGGGCCGGGGTGTTACAAAGCTGGTATCAGAGCCCAGTTATTAGAAATACTGGGTTGAAACTTGCACGGAACAAATTTTTCACAGAAATGAGAATTTTATCAGATTTGATTTTCACTGGAAAAGAATTTCTACTGGTTTTGACTTTCGAAAAGTAGGTAAAATGAGTAGAATCCATTTACTAGGCGGATAGAAGTCTAGCAAAGATTTAGGTCATGTCAGCGTGTTCGAGTTGTTAATCGCTGCAGGACGAAAGTACTGTAGTGGCCCTGTAGGTTGAACTCTACTTCGGTAGTGGCCTTACAGGTTGAGTTCTATTCAGGAAAGGTCCAAAACTCGGGAACGATGACATCACATAAAGGTGAGATAGAGTTTGAACTTGGTGATTCAATAAACGAATCAGCTAGCCAAGTATTGAGGCCATAGGTCTAGTTAGAGACTGGGTGTTGCCCAGGGAGGCACAGTGGATCGTAAGAGTAAATAAAAGCTTTTAGGACATAAGCTAGAGACTGAAAATGTGTGAAACGAACACTTGATTGGTCAGGACACGAGATCGGGATGATCCTATATCCTTGATCTCTATGTGGTATGGGACGCATAGGGGTTTTGGGGTATGGAGGAATCCTGGACTCGGAGATTGATGGACCATGTATGGTGAGTGATCGATTCTTGGGCAGAACTTGCACGCACTGTATTCTACTGGTATGGGACGGTCGCATATGGTGGGTCTTGCATCAGCCTTAAGGAGCGAGACACTTGCGAAATTGTAATGGGCACTGAACGGACTCTTTGGAAGAACTTGCACGCACTGTATTCTATTGGTATGGGACAGTCGCGTACGGTGGGTCTTGTGTCATCCTTAGAGACCTGGATTTGGCAAAATTATATTAGCCGTAATGGAACTGTTTAGTTCCATTATGCCAGCGTGCATTGTTTGATTGGTTGTTGTGTGCTTGTATGTTATATAGGTAGTATGATTATTTTGAGTATTGATACACAAATTCCTGTACCCAGAAACAAACATATTGTTGTTGACTTAGAAGCATAAACCCCTAGGTCACTGAAACAAATTGAAAACTTAGAGACTTGAATTTAGAGTCATAGTAGCACGATGACGTGAAGGGTATTGATGAATACAAATATTTTCTGCTTCAATAAATCAAATTATTGCATACTAAAGTTTTTTGCTCAAAATAGCCAAAGTGAATCATTATGTATGCTTCAACCCCAAACATCATGAAAGAAGACTATGAATGTAATCCCCCTATGGAAATGGAATTCCTTCCTATGCTAGCATTCCTCTTCATATGAAAAATTATATAAATCTCTATATTTGTGCTGCAATTTGAACAAATATTCAACATCTCACCAGAATTTGATAAAATCTTCATCTACATCAATATCATTGACTAAACTTAACCTTCCAAACAGGACAAGAAGAGTCTTTCTTCATTCACATTATTAACTATATAAGTACCCAAATACTATTTGTTCCTCCTATTGCAAATACTCAACCTGTACCACTAAAATCCCTACCACCACAGATAACATAGTATTTAAACAAATTAAAACCATATATAATAATCTATGTTTATTATATATATGTATCTAGAAAGCCCATTAATCAACTCCTTTGACAACTTCTTACAAATGGTGAAGTAAATAGATAACCAATATTAATATGGAAACCAATCTTAATATGAAAATCATCTTCATTAATAACAACTATTTTCTTAATACAATAAACGATTAACTACAAACAAAAGAAACACATGTCAAATTATGATCGACACCATGTACACACTTTTCTTTGGCGTCAACTTCGACAGAAAACTTGCAATTCTTGGCGTTCACTAGTTGCCTGCGATGGCTCTGCAGCTGCTTGCTCCTCATTAGTTTCCTCATTTGTTCCTTCCAATGGATGTGAATGCATTGATTCATCAACTTCGATATTAACATCAATATCGTAATCAATAGGACCTCGTCCTAGTTTTTCTCCATCGACTTGTCTTCTTCCTTTTCCTTGTCCTCGTCCTCATCTTGGATGTGCACGTACTCGTGGACGACCATGATCATCAGCACCTTCATCCTGGCCATAATTTTCTTGTAAAATTGCTTCTTCAACATGAGGTTCGCACGAAACATCGAGAATTGGTGAGACGATAAAATCATCAAAATTGATGTCTTGCTGTGGTGTTGTAAAAGGTTCAGGCATTGTACTACTCCATGAATTCGATGATCTATGTGCATGGCCTCCATAAAGTTAGAACACATAGATCGTATAAATTGATCCCCAGGAGGCCCTACATAATTGTACATTTGCTCCGCACCCGTTGCCTGAAGGTAAAGCATAAAAAGATTAATCATAATGCATATATTGTGAAGGAATGGACTAAAAGAAACGTGTAAAAGTTTCGTAAAAAGAGACTTACAAGATAATCAAAAAGTGCACCTCGACGGCTAATACATTCTCAAGTTATTTGTCGATACCATCTCATATACTCTGCCTCATAAAAATCTGCAGGATTGTCAATCCGTGGACTAGAGACAACAAGCTTGTGACGACGATCCCATATCTGAATGTACCGCTGATGGTATGTAGCCCAATTTGTTGATGCAGAGGCACGTAATGTTATCTCATGAAGAGACCGTTCTGTGTCACACTCGTCAGGAATTGATTGTCTCATGCCGAATTGACGAAGGACCCTACCAGGAAAGAACCATTCGACAATGTGAAAGCAAATAAGTGGCACTCTACTGCGCCAAACCATGCGATCACGCCTATAAGATAACTGCATCATACTAAGAATATCATCGACCTCATATGGTTCCCAGATTATCTACAGAAAAAAGATAAAAACATGAAAGTATTAGTTTATTATAAATAATTTCATTAAATAGTAAATAGGGTAATATGTATGATATCATTACCTGCTCTGGAAGTTGAATATCGAATGCCTCCCGGTAAGTAAGCAAAACGTGTGTGAAAACTTCTGTCACAGCAAATGCATCTTTCCACCTATATAATAAATTTGTTTATCTGAGTAAAAAATAGTAAAATGAATGGAATCAAACAATAACAAATATATTACTTCATCCCAAGCGGTCTTTCAGGAAGTATTACTTGGTCAATAGACACTATATCATTAAATTCAAACTGCATGCGTCGAATTGGTGCCATATGGGGAAATCTATCCCACGCCCACAATTGTAATAGTATCAATGGCCCAGATATCTCATGAGCATCCCCATATGTTGCATGACATAACTCTCGGTATAACCATGCTAAACATGCACTCCCCCAGCTATATTTTCCACTTGTCCTAAAGTCTGCTGGTAATGGGAGAAACATTAGGTGAACCAAATTAGGTGACTTATCTGAAAATAAGGACCCTCCTATCAACTGTAAAATATAAGACTGGGCATATCTATTGATTGAAACTTCATCAAACTCTAGAAGTCGATAAAAGTCATCTTTATGGTCATTGAGGTCATGTTGAATCAACTCGTCATCAGTAGGACCAGGTCGAATAACCCTTTTTGCCAAGACATTCATTTTCAACTTTCCACCTTTCATTTGTTGTTGCGTTGGCCTAAAACCTAACAACTCCTCACAAAGTGCACCCCAATCATGACGTGTGTACCCTGTGACTTGTAGGCCATCAACTGGAAGTCCCAACTGGATTGCCACATCCTGTAGTGTAATGGTACACTCGCCATGTGGGAGATGGAAAGTATGTGTCTCTGGTATCCACCTTTCAACTAAAGTTGTAATTAATTGCCAATCAAGGGTTATAAACCCTATTCGAGCCACTCCATAAAACCCTGATTGTTGTAGAGGTTCGATCAGCATGCTATGGATGGGCATCTAACAATATAATGATGCATCACAACGTCGAGCACGAATATGATGCCCATACTGTTTAAGAACATTATGATATATTAGAGTTTGCATTTAAAAACCACATTTATATGTTGTTTAAAGTAATATCTCTCAATTACATAAACGTACCAGCTCGTCCCATACAATAGATGATCTGTGTTGGTCTTGCATATGTAAAACATTACGGTCAGATGTATATGGGTCCATGCTATCTACAAAATTTTTTATAGTATAATACCATTAGAGCATTAAATAAGATAAATTACTAAAAAACATTACATTACATACAAGAAGTTGGTACAAAGGGTGTAGATGGACCGCAACTAGAAGGACTTGGATCAACACCACCTATAAAAGAAAACATATTGAATAATGCACAACATGATGAAAAATAACAAAAATAAGTGGTCGATACTCGTATACTGGTGCGATCGATCAAAACTCCAGCTAGAAGGACCAGGATCCATAAGAGCTGCAATAATATAGTGAAAAGGTAAATACACCTTATATTACACATTTCTTGTATGTTTTAAATCACAAATAATACCAACAATGTCAATATGTAACAAAATCATTGTCTAAGTATAAACTCAAACAGTAAGAGTAGATAAGTGAACACTAGTGTAATTAGCCAGATAAAGAGGAATTGGTGTAAGTAGATAGGTTATCACTATTATAATTAGTTAATACAAAGAGGAATTGGTGTGCATAGACAACAAAACATTTTCAAAATACAAGAAGAGTACATAATTTATACATTACATTACACAATTTCCCTACTATAATTATCAAGTGCTAAGGGTTTGAAGAAGTCTGGCCTCTTTGCAATGTTGGACATTTTCTTATGTTATGGCCCCTCTGATGGCAATGACCACATAAGATTTGTTCACTGGGTTCACACCAATCCATTTCATTCCTAATCCTCTTGAAAACGGGCCGCCCTTTGTTTCGTTAAGTACCTGAAGGTGGTAACAACCTAACAATGTGCGTCACCGATGGCCAATAATCTTCATGTGGTATGGCCCTAAATGATTTTGAGTAGCATCTTATAAAACAATCCCATCGATAATAGTTCTCAACATAGTACAAATGATTCAAACTCGCAAAAGAGCAAACAGCAAGGACATGTGAGCAAGGAATGCCATAACATTGCCATTTTTGACAACTACAATGCCTGTTTGATAAATTGACAACTTGTTCGTGGTTGCCTCTATCCATATAAAACCCACTACGACCCGTCATCACCTCAAACTTGCCTTGAACTTGGTCGATAAGTGTCACATTATGCACCTTTGCCTTCTCCTGCCAACGATTAAGTAATTTCATTGCATATGTTGTATATGTTTGGCCCTCCTTTGTAGCCTTCTCATACAATTCCCTCCTTGATTCGAAGTATGCAATACATCGGTAGAATGTTAATTGTACTAAAGCACAAATTGGCAACATTTGAGCCCCCTCAAGCACACCATTGAAACATTCTGCAAATGTAACAAAAAAATAAATAGATATAATTGTTCAACAACGCACTAGATAACATAAATGAGATGCAAGTCATGTCCAAAAATCGTACAGACAAGGTTTGTAGTCATCCAGTCGTATCGATATCCTTCATCATATACTTGCGTCCATTTTTTCTTGTCAATCTTTGAGAGCCACGCAAGAGCTTCAGGATTCAAAGTTTTTATTTGATCTAAGTACACAGCAAGCTTTTGTGGTTGGTGTTGTCTGCCCGCAAGCTCAACTAATGCCTTCAACTCTTTGTTCTTGAACTTTGTATTTAAATTACTTGCCACATGACGCAAGCAATACCTGTGATGCCCACGAGGCTCACACCAACCATTTGATGGTTCTTTCATGACATTTTTGATAGCAACATGTCGATCAGATATCACACAAATTCCTGTTCTATCTGTTACACAAGAGCGTAGCTTTCTCATAAACCAACCCCATGACTCTATCGATTCAGATGCTACAATCGCAAATGCAAGAGGAAACACATGACCGTTGCTATCAACCCCAGTTGCAATTAAAAGCTTTGCATGATACTTTCCATACAAATGGGTTGCATCAATTTGAATAAGGGGTCTACAATATTTAAAACCCTCAATGCAAGGCCCAAATGCCCAAAAAAATCGCATGAACTCAACCATTCCCAAACCACGGGGAACTTCTTCGAGGTCAACTTGTGTTCCTTCATTAGTCTGTACAAGCACAGCCTTCCATTTACGAAGCATTTCATATGATGTTTCCCAATCACCAAATATTTTGACAAATGCTTTTCTTTTTGCTTTCCATACCCTTTTATAGTGAACATCGTATCCAAATTTATCCCTCACAGTTTGGTGCAAGACGGCAATAGAAGTAGTTGGCTCCTGGTGAACCAAATTGAACACTTCTGCACATATTAAGTTTACATCAAGCTGTGAATGATCTTGTGACAATCCTTCATACACACAAGTATGGGTAGTATGATACTTCGTAACTTCAAAAAGACCTTGTGATTTTCGTTTACATGCATGCAACCGCCATTCACACCCATCACCTGCTTGTTTATAGCAAACAGCCAAAGACTTCTTATCGGAGTCAATAATAGTAAATTCATGATGGTGCTCAATACAATAACGTTTCACAGTGTTTTGTAAATCTTCCTTAGTGCTAAACCTCAACCAAATATGCAAATCACCATTGTAGTTAGTAGTTGCCCCACTTCATGCCAAATGTTCCATCGCAGTTTCATTAACTGCATCATAGTTTATGTTATAGTACATAGGCGTCGGTACTTCATATTCAGGCACAGTTCCCTCATTTATAGCTGCTTCAATATCAGGTGCATCCTCATCAATAATATCATCAAATGAGCTAGGCGGATCTAATGAAGGATCATTAACTTACACCACCCTCTCATTTACAACGATGTTATCCTCTTCGTTTGCATGTACTTTCTTTTGTCTATCTATATCATGGTTATCATCAAATGGTTGAGATTGAGTGACAATATCAGGAATAACATCGTCACTAGCCATTTCATCCTTCATATTACTATGTAAATTTGCATTGGACTCATTCATTTTCATATGTTGGTGCACTGCGATCATCATGTAACAGTAATTGTGGCCTACGAATTTCACTCGCTGAAAAAGGCCGAATGGTCAAATACAACTCCACAACATTAGTACTAGGAAATTGTGACACAATGTGCCACATAAATACTACACTATAATCATCAATAATTGGTAAGGGCTTGAAATACCATGCACTGTTTCCTAAAATAATTGGATGACGATACATTATACTTATTTGTTTTGATTGAGGATCTATAGACAATCTCTCCCTAATAATATTTTTGATATCATTAATGCTGGCTCCCATCTTCAGCAAAATACCAGTACACGGTCCACAACTGTAATAAACTCCATACGGTCCATGTACCATTTCCCCATTCATGTAACATATAATAGAAACTATTCTATCATCCATTATGTACCCTATAATTTTTGGCAACACAAAATCAAACAAACTATGATGAGTAACGTAGTCAATGCAAATTAAATAAAACACACATCTATGAACAAAAGAATATGAAATATAATTATGAACATGATAGGTAACCTCAGGTGTACTAAGCATATGCAATTGATGTGGACCAATATAGTGTTCATTCAACATTTGTAATAACAAAAACCAAAGTATGAATCAACTTTTAGAAAACAGTTGTTAAAACGTAAAACAAATAATACAAGTAGGAAAGTACAACACGCGTGAAAAATTTATAAAAGTTAAAAAATGTTGGTTGTAAAAAATAAAAAACTGAACACAGTTTCTCCAACTTATATTAATTTTTTTAGTCTTATTGTCATTCATTCTATCATATTCAATCTAATATAATCCACAAAAATTATTTTCTTTTCTTTTCTTACATATTGAACAAACACAAAGATAGATATAGTGTTCATTCAACTTTTATACTAATACAAAATGAAAGTATAAATGTACTTAATAAAAACAATTAAAATGGGTAGATTAAAAAATTTGTTTAAAAAGTCTAAATTGTCAGGTGTAGAGAAAAACTAAAATGTGGTTATTTATAAAATTGTTGGTTTAACCCTATTAATAACAAAAATATTTTTCTAAGTTTTAAATATGCACAAAGCTTTGAAGGGTACTTTGGGTTAAGAAAAAAAAGTAGGCCTTCACCATCAATTATCCAAAGTTTTCCTATTATATATGTATATATCAGAGCAAAAATTGAAAATCGTCTTTTCTTTTATTTATATATTTATTTATTTATTACCAAAGTTGAATAATTTGAAGCACCTTGTAACATTTTGTCTTACTAATTTTTTTTCCCATGTCAAAGTATTCTTTGCCTCACATTTAAAAATTCAACTACTTATTCCTTAATCAATTATTATCTTCCAATACTTTAATGACTTGATCACATAATTGACACATTTTCTCTACTTATTTAGATTAAGAAAAGGATAATGGATAAATAATTTCGTGCTCTGCATCATTCAAATTTGACCTTAAGTGTAATCAAATTAATGTTTTATTTTCATTAATTATCTTCATGATCTTCAGATTGAATACCCACCGCTTATTTTAGAAGAAAAACTCTAAAAAGCTTTTTGTAATTAGAACACTTGTTGCCTAAGTAATCATTCAAATGATTAATGATCATAAAAGAGAGAATCTAGATTGAAAATTCAAGAAAATATTCACAAAATATAAAGGTAAAAAGACCATTAAAAGCCCCACAAAATTAAATAATGACCATTAACCCTTACAAAACTTTGAACTCTAAAAAAAAAAAAAGAAATAATAACTGAAATGATTTTCATTGAAACATAAAACCAAGACATATAGTTAATTTTTACATAATTTTTCAATGGCTTAAAAATGAAGATAGTATTTGGTAACTACATTTTCAACATCTAAAATAGCTAAAAGGTAATAAAAAATTACTTTAAGATATATATTAAAATTTTCTAACTTTAATTAAAATATGGAGGTTATAGCTATAACCTCTATGAAAAAAAGTTGACTTATTTAAGCTTCCTAGGCACGCGGCCAAAAGATTGTCTCCAATCTGAGTTCCAAGTCCTATTTTTTTTTTTTTACTTCTCATATTTTTTTTTCATTTCTTTTTCATTTTTTTATAGCTTTAAGTCCAGGGAAGGGTAAATATTTTATTTGGGCTAAAAGAAAACTTTTTCTAATAAAATAAATTGTAACTCTAATAAATGATTAAAGTATTTTATTTTTGCCTTGTAGTATGATTTTTCTAGTTTTTTCTTCATATGTTATATTATGTATTTAATTTGACATGTTTATGATTCACGTTTCACTTTCACACATATTAAAACTTTAATTTCACTTCTAATATATTAGGCTTAAAGAGTTATCTTTGTATGTAAAAAATAAAATAAAAATAATGACCTGATCCTTATAAACCTTATACTCTTCAAGTTTACTATATTTTGTGTTTATAACCTTGTTTGTCTTACTTACACTTATAAAATGAGCAACTAACCACTATAGTTGGAACCTATCAGCTTCCACCCCAAAAAATGAATAGAATGAAAGAAGCAAAGGCACAGTACCAAAGTGATAGAACTGAAGATCTCCTACTGCCTCCTTTCTTACGCAATTGAGATCTCACTTTTAAACAAGAAACTCTGCCTAACAATGGGTGTCAACTCACTCTTCTTGTTTCTTTGGGCTACTTTGGAAGATTATGACCTCCTTTTCCAAGTTTTCTCTATCTGTATCTAGTTATCCATGAATAAAAGAGTTTGTAATTCTAGTTCTAACTTCTATGGATAAAGCGTATTGTTCTTTTATGCATAGCTAACAATCTAGTATGTGCTTCAGGTCAATGATATGGTGAAAGATCTAGAGACCCTTTTATCATACGTAGAAAAAGAGGGTGGTTTGAAGGATGCTTGCACTGTGTTCCAGAAAAGTTCAGTTTTGGCATTATAGCAAGGGTTAGAGGACCTTTCTAGACAGTGTAGAGTATTGAAGGTAACTTTCCTTTATTATCCTCTTTTGTCTCTTAAATTTATCTTGGCATGACTTTGCATTTTCTAGTAAGCAGTTCAATTTTTTTTTTTAACTTTGTCTTTCTTCAGTGCCTTCTACTTTCGAGAGTCTACATTTTGACTGCAAATTTCTCATGGTTGTGATGAACTTTTCAATAATGTCTATAATGTTAGTAGGTCTGTATCATTGCAGTTCTCATATTTGTTATTTCTATGATGATATATGCTTGATTTGGTTCTTTAGCTTTCTTATTGTAACAAGAAAACATTCCCTCATGGACCCAATTTCCAACTTCCATTGCTATTTCAACCTTTAATGTTCAGGGCACTTAAAATCCCAAACTGCTACCCGACTTTCAAGACTATTAAACAGTGAACATAAGACATATATGCTCTTTATGCTTGTGAAATTTAGTCAGTTACCAAGAATGCATAGCAAAATGTTCATAGCAAAATAGTGAAGAAAGATACATGGAAGTAATTGCCAATGTAAAAAATGGAGGTACTCTCTTTTTATGCACACAACGTACCACTAGAAGATCTTCTTTTCAAGCTTCAACAGGCTGGACTATCAACAGGATCGACTAGAAGATCTTCTCTTCATATTCTCAAGTTGATGAGCTTTACCGAAAACAACACTAAAAAAAAAGAGAGAAAGAAAGAGAATAGTGTAACGACCCGTATTTTTGGATATTTAGTCGACGGGTTCGATATGTATTTTTCTGTATAAATTAATGAATTATAAATAAGAAATACATGATTATACAGAAATACGAAATTTTTGGCAATGATATTAATGAATATGTGTATTAAATGGTAATACATGATTTTTGGTGAAAGTATTAAGTAATAA
>JAJIYU010009644.1:0-16824 GCA_030144865.1 Tinospora cordifolia | reverse complement strand
TTTCTATTTTGAGATTATTGATCAACAATGTAATAGTTTACAAAGTTATGTACTTTCTTTTATTAATAAAGAAGTTGAATTTTTCTTTACCTTTAATTGTCTTGATTTTATGTGAATTTGTACAATTGAATTTATGCTAAGGCATATGGTATCGAAAAATAGAAAGTCAAGTGTGTGTCGCTTGTAAAGTAACACCGGCCCGACCCGCCAATTGGTTAAGTCCACCGTCAAATAATGGTGGTTGTCCAAAACTCAAGGAATGTGGGGGTTGGGGTGTTACAACATGAGATAGGTTATCTATGAAATAATAGATCTCAAAATCTTTGCAATTCAATGTAGGTATATCACAAGGTATTATGCTTGAACTGAGTTTTGTCACGGCATCATAGCAACTCAGAGGTGAGGATAAAGTCATGCAAAAAAATAATAATAAATAAAATAAAAATAAAAATAAAAATTATTTACAGCCCCCTAAATAGATAAATAAACAGTTCTAAACAAAGTATTTAATTCCATACATCTTCCATGGTATAAGTGTCTAATCTTGTGTAACAAGAGATATATTTATATTTAGTACTCTTCAATGTTGTATCCACAAATAAAACAGCAGGAAAAAAATATATATATTTAAAAGTAAGGGCTGTGGACATATAGTGAAAGTAAAATAATTTATATTTGCATATATAAAACAAGAACAAAAAACAGAAAATTTTGGAAAAGAAAAAAGATAAATTGCATATTAAAAATACAAGAATAATTCTAGAATTAATATTTATGCCAATGTTTAAGCTATATAATGCCTTATGTAACAGCATTAACAAAACTGAACCTTATGATTGACATATTTATACTAACACCATGTAAAGTTCCATGAATTTTCAAAGAGTCCCATCAACTAGCCTAAGCAAATTACTAGACATTATCTAGGTGTTGCCTTAAAGCCACAATTTCAACTGCATTTACTTTTACAAGCATGAATACGAGTCAGCCATAACATTCTGCAACCCCTTACCTCTGTCCACAGACATAGAGTTCTCGAACACATTAAGAACCATAAGAGTGAAACTGCCAAATATTGTGGCCATATTTTTAGAATGCCATCATCAATATACTCCAGGTCATTTCTTGACTTAGAAAATTAAAGCATATTTAAGCTATAGATTATCCAAAAATCAAATTTAGCAATAGTAACTTCGAGATTTGTGCCCACCAATAGTATATACTCCATAATTTTAGTTTGGGAATACTACCATCAACATACTCCAACTTCCTTCCTTCACTTGAAAATATTTGTGCTATTTAGACTATTATTCATAGATTAAACTTAACACTAGTGTTTGAGAGTTGTGCCCATCAATAGCAACATTGAAAAGGCATAACTTCACAATTCACATTAGCTACACTAGAAAAAACTAAGCTCCAAAAATGATGGCCCCTTTTGGTTTGTGATTCAAATACGGAACGTAATATCCAAAAAGAAAGAGCAGATTGGAATCAAAGGTTCAATTGTTTCGCAGACTTAAAAACATTTTAAATAAAGAAAGAAAAAGAAGAGAAACTACTTAGAAAATAAGTTGTTTCTCAGAAATGAAAAAACTTTGTTTTTAAATTTTACTCTTCCAGTTGCATTAGGTAGCTAACAGCCAGTATGAAACTTTGTCAAACTAAATATTGATACAAATACTAATCAAACTATGCAAAGCTGTGGAATTTCCTTCAAGCTGACATAGCCCTTAGTAGAATGGAGTGGATTAGTGGAGGAAGGACATTTTCATAGCCAACTCTATATAGCTGGAAAAAGGTTTCGTGGAGTTGTGGTTGTAGTTAGTTGCATCCTAATTTTGAATCATAAATCAAACACAGTGTAAGGATACCCATTCAAAACCGATGAATGATCTAAAATACAAATGAATTCAGTACGCTGGAATTAAATCAAAAAGATTAAGTAAGGTTCACAAACAGTGACAACACAGTCCAAAAATAAAGTAACAGTTTGTAGAAACAGCAAACATAAAGAGGTGGATTTGATAATAGCGTCTGCATCTCCCCATAAAACTGCAAAATTAGAATAAAAATCTTCCTCATCGATAAACTTAATACGGTTTCTAATAATTGCAACATCAGAAGAATAGGTCATGTAACAATGAAAGGTTTCTTCATTGCAATTTGAATTCCAAGTCCAAGAATATATTCTTTGCCAATAAAGGTGCAAGGTTGACTACATTTACCTTTCCCTAAACTTTAGAATGCCAAAAGGTTATATGCTATGTATATCCTTTTTTAATATTTAAAAAACTGAGTTTGTATTCAAACCAAGTAGATAAAAAGGCTATAAAATCATCTGCATGAACTCAAGAAGTACAAACTTTAGCCATGTAGACTCAATTATTCATTAGGATGAAGAAGAGATGATGCAAGTTAGAGGAAGGGAAGTGTTTGGGATGAAGAAGTACAAGATAATGTTAGTGATGGAATGGAAGCAAGTTAGATTAAGAGGAGAGGCGTTTCAATGAATCCATTGAAGTTTTTTTTTAAAAAAAACTAGAAAACTGTTGTTAGACCAGTTATGTTATATGGAATATATTGTTGGCCAATGATAAAAGAAGAGTTTAGAAATTAACCGTAATGACATTGAAAATGACAAGATGCACATGTGTTAAAACAATTAGAAGGTAAATTAGAAATAAACTCATTTGGGAAAAGGTAGAAATTGTCTCAATTGCAGATAAAAATAAACAGTAAGATAGTTTTAAGCTTTTAACGCATAAAATGAAGACATATAGGTGCGCCAGGTAAAACAACAAGTTATGTTAATAATTAGTGGTAGCAATGAAGGAAGACTTGAGCCAATATGGTTAGAGATAATCAATAAAAATATAGTAAAAAATATAGACACTTGAAATGTAAATGTAAATTTAAACCATTAATACAACAGAGTGGAATATGTAGATTAATGTAGCCAGCCCCATATAGTTGGGAAACAGTCTAGTTGAGTTGATTTAATAGAAAGAAACTATCATGCCATGTGCAATCTACTTCCCATATCGCATTACCTATCATACGAGCTATGAAAATTGGCAATATGAATGTCGCTGGATATTAAGCAGCTTGGTCCAGTGAATGGAACATTTCTTCTTTTGTATCAATTTTCTAGTCTAAATTGGAAAGTTCATTTTTTAATGAACCTAACTTTGGAAACTAAGCCTAACACCTAGAGTTCTATAAATTCTTATTGGGATGTGTGATATGAGAGAAAATATACTAGAATTTGAAATTTGTGTGAGAGAATTTTGTGAGTTGGAAGAATTCGTTTTAAATTTAATTATCGGTTGTAACCTATTTGCATTCTCTTGTTAGTGTATTAATTCCCATCTCAGTTGGACAATTATCACTATATAAAGATCAAATCAAAACCACCATCGTAATTTGCATATTTTCCTTGATGAAGTATTTGACTTAAAATCTGAAAATTGGAAAAAGAAAAGAAAATGAAGAAGCTATACATACATCTCCCTTGATGTGCATGCTATTGATAACAATCCGAGCTGTTCCACGCAGTGGCTTAGCTAACTTGGCAAGCAACATAATATTCATGTCATTTGGGTCCCATTCAAAGCCCATATGCATAATTCTCTGTCAACATGAACAAAATGAAGGTTATTGAAGAAATAAAAAAGGCAGACGCTTCTCCATAATAATATGCAGGCAGTAATATAATAGTGATGTCCCTTTTGTCCTACTCAAAGCACATGTGCATGATTCTCTATCAAAAGGGACAAGAATAGGATTTTAAAAAAGTTAAGATGACAGAAGATACTTGATAATATTAGTTATATTAAAAGGTGTTCAAATGGAATGGTGGACTTCTGTGCATTGATTGAGGCTGCTTCATAATGACTAAGAAGTCACAGGTTAAACCAGAAACAGCCTCTCTATATAAAGGTAAGGTCCTATACATTATTCCTTCCCTTGGCCCTACAATGGCAAGAGCTTTATGCACAAAATATGCCCATTTATCTTCATAGGTGAACAAATCCATTATTTTACATCATGTAAAAACTTAATACTATTGTGATTCTCTACTTCCTCTCAAATCTCAAAAGTGGGAAAAATTGTTTGTAAGTAAAACAGAAACCAAACCTGGTCACCTGTAGTTGACCAGCGTGTTCCATGCAGCCCCAAGGTAGGTGGGCATGTACCAAGTGTAAATTCTTGTAATTCAATACTTTCCTACGGCAGAAAATCCGTGTCAATACAAATACCCAAGGAATGATCCTTGAAACACAAAATCACAAATATTAGTTCAAAAACAAATATATGGAAGAAAGAACTTACAATCAGTCTTGGTTTTCTGCGTTTTAATCGGCTCTGCATCAAAATTTATTTTCACCATCAGAAGATATAATAACTTTGGTGTTCATCAGAAATAAAGTTATGTGGATTTTCACTAGTAACAGAAGCTGGTAAGTAAATATTCATAGCCTAATTAGATGATTAAACCTAGGTAGATCATTCATCAGCAAAAATCTCAAAGCTACATGAAAAAGAACATCAACACCTGAGATCATTTTTTATTGAATATGACAAAGACCAAAGCTAAACTATTTATTCCATACTTAGACTGAGTTGAACAATCAAACACTGAGGAGTTGTTCAAAGAACCCCTGTGATGCAGATTATGAAGTTCACAAAGACGACACAAATAAATTAATTAATGGTGATGATGATGCTTGCATATTCCAAGAGGATCAATTACAAGGGCTCGTGCCAAAAGACTTAATGAAACACTACTTGGGCTGGTTCAAGACATTTGGGCCAAATAAGGTGTTAATGACTTTTCAAACTTTAATATGTGCTTGGATAAATCAAAAGGAGCTATGAGTGTCATCCAAGTGCAGGATAGTCAAAATTATAAGAAATAAAAACCTCTAGTGGAAATACATGTGTGGACAGAATAATTCAAGTCATAATCTCATTAATTTGAGATGATAAAGATTGTTTATTGGTCATTATTAGAGGTTGCACGAAATTAATTAATTTCCTATGTGTTATTGGTCTTTTATGTCAAACATTTCAGTTTTCAAGGTGTAATAACTATGCAATAATGTGTTTGTGTTTGGAGTTAGTGCATTGTCTATAGGAGTTATGAGTGGAGTTGTGATATGTATTAAGTGTCAGTTAGTGTAGAGTCTTCAATTCTCATGGGTGAGTTAAATAGCTATTTATTTTTGCGACTTTTTGTATTCCTTGGAGTTACATCCAAGATTTGTATAATTGGCTTGCTCCTCTTTGAGGAAGGCATCAAATTAGTAAAGCGAGTGTTTAATCTAAACATTTCAGATTTGAGAGAGGCTTTCTCTTATGTTCTTCATTGAACTCTTCTATACTTATCAAGGATTGATCAACCTTGTGGCATTTAACACTTTGGGTTCTTGTGGATTGTTAAATCTGATTTTAGCTTTATTGGGGTGAGTATACTACCTTGAATTGGGGGTTCTTAGGATCTAATTCCTAGCGGGTCCGTATCACCCTGCTTCTAGGACAAGTTGATGTAGTCATACAAAACCACAAGCACTTCAACAAAGTAAGTAATCGATACAAGTTTGGCATCAGCCATCACATGGCTATTATATTGGATGACATAACGTGAAGAATCAGGCAGTCCAGCACTCAAAACTTAAACTCATGTGAAAAGCAGTATAGAATGTGACAGATTTTGTTGACTTTACGCCGAAATTCAAAATGCTAATTATTATCTTAATGATTTCTTTTTTAGAGAAAGTAAATACTAGAAAATCTACTATTTTTCTTATGTAACAAAATCTGATTAAGATCAGACTTAATCTGAGTGCTAATTCAAGTCCAACTATCCTAGTCCATTCAGTGACAACGACAGCTAATGTAACCAGATCTCTTAGCAAAGCTTGTTTATATCAATGGAGTGAAAGACATGAGGAGTTTTTGGCATACCATTTGTTTTTCATTCTTTTTTTTTTTCGATAAGAAGAATAGTTGTCATCAGCATTAAGAGGACGCGAGGATGGTTTGAGTTTGGGGCAATCAGTCTCAGAGTCTTTCGGTGGAGTTGTTATCTAGGATCCGGTTACTTCTTCTTGCACTTTGATGATGTGTTTGTCATCCTAGTTCTTCAATTTCTAGTCCTCTTTTATACATTTTAAGGTATAAAAAATAAATTTTAAAAAAAAATTAAAAAATCATTTACCAATGTCTCATCCTTCATACTCCCATAAAAAGAGAATGAACAATTAAGCAATGTTGCAATAAACTTTGGAAAAAAAAAATGTTGAATCGTTGTACTATGCTTCTATACAGTGGTCAGCAATAATGGCGCTACAATAGAAGAATTAAAGAAATATGTGAATCCTTTCCCAAGATCAAGACTTTAATCGTCAAATTTATTCCTAATTACAGTGTGGTGCAAGCACAATGATTTTCATGAGCGATAACTGCAAAGAATCCATTTGATAGTGTCTTTTAAGATTTATTCAAGAAATAGATTTGCCAAAAGAATCATTGGAAGACACAACATCTAGTGCTAAAGATTGTTGAGTGAAGTTGGTGCTTGATTGAAGTGCTAAGTGGAGGTAATAGGGTGACAGAGAGCACTGCTAGGATCCTAGTATGTTGTAGTAATTACAATGAAATATAAAATAAGAATGAAGCAACTAAAAGTGTTTGGACAGAAACCACAAATACCATTAAATAAGTTAGACATGGTGATGGAGTAACTGTTAAAGACAAGAATAAAAGACCTAAAATGCTGGAAAAGATAATGAAAAAAGATACAAACACTTAAAAAACCTTGTTCCTTTTTCCCTGTGAATAACACAAACAGCATTCCAACTATAATAACACAAGAGGAAACATTAATTTCCAAATGAAAATTGTAGGACTTATGAATTACCTTTTGAGGATCGGAGAGAAATACTACAAAATTTTGAGCATAATTCTGTGAGTCCAACTCCACAATTGATCTTTGTTTCATAATTTCGTTGCATAGACCAACAAATACTATTATAGACATTCAGATGGCCCATACTAATCAGGACATCTCATTCACATGAAAAGGAGACACTTGAAAGTCCCTCAAACTTATATCTTTTATTCAATGAATTCCATGCTTTGTCTTCTGACTAATATGTCTTTTTCATTTAAGACGGTCTTTTTGTGAAGAACTAGTGAGTGGTGATAACAAGGGGTAATAGGTATATAACCTTAATTACCCTCTTGCATCAGGGCAGCTTATGGCTTATTTATTTAAATGCTCATTAAGAAATAAACTAATTTTTCCAAAAAAAATCTGGAAAAAATGGAAAAAAATTTGACAATGATGAGAAAAAAATGAAAATGAAATGGATAAAAAAGTTTGTGTACATGAGAATCAATTAAGAAATTTGCGAAAATGCTTCACCTCATTAAGCAATTCTATAAGAAAATGATGATCACCAGACAATTTTTTTTTTTTATTAAAGAAAAGGCCCTAGACTATCTTTCACATTCTATCTTTTGTTTTGACAAAAAACAAAATGAAATAAATTCATTTTGTTTGGATAAAGGAGGGAGATAGAATAAAATGAAATAGATTCATGGAGTCAATCTCATATAGCTAAAAAAACCTTCATTGAGTCGAGGATTTGAATTTAAATCCCCTTGATAATTTAATTATCATAAATACCTGAAAATTATTATCATAAAGTTTAATTGCTTTCACAAAAAATTTCAGAACTCTAGAAAACTTCACTGCAGCAGTAGTTTCGAGCTCTTTTATGTTTTTGAGGTCCATTTTATTTGATTCACGACTTCTTCAATTAGTAAGAGATTGTGTCAAGTAACAAGTAATTTACAACAACATTGAACCAAACAACCAAGAGGATAGGAGGCATCCTATAACAGCTCAAGGAACCTACCAACCCAAGAGATAAGGGGAAACAAAAGGAAAAAAAAAAAGAAAAGAAACAGCAAACATTAACAAGAAACTAGAAGCAACTTAATTAGCATTCACATACTCAAAAAAAAAAGGAGGGGGGAAGTAGACACATCCCAAAAGGAAGCAAAAAGCAAAAAACAAAAGGTCACCTCAACAATAGATGAGAATTTTTTTGAAAGGTTTGGACTAAAGAACTTAGGCCAAATTTCCATCAGAAGCTTGTTCAACCACTCGCATTGCTCCAATGGAGTCACAGGCTATAACAAAAAGAAAAATCATACCGCACAATAAGCTACATAGTCAATAAATCACATCTGGCCTAAAAAATTTGAAGAAAAAACAAATCATATCTCCATACATAACACAAAAAAATCAAAAAGAAAAATACCAAGTTCTTCAAGATAACTTGCTTCCATCTTTTGTTCAGGTCTTGCACAAGAAGTTGCCGTTGAAACTTTCCATACTGCAAAATGGACTTTGTTAATGAGTATAATATGCGTCTTGCAAGCAATTACAATCTACCTTTTAACATGTGCCTAACATAAGCTACTAATATGCAAGACCAGATGTAACATCTTTTTCATCAAACACCAATACTCTTATTCTTCTTACGGTGAAACGTCATTAACTTATTAAAAAAAATCTTTTAATTTGAGTTACAAAAGGCTATCACATTTTGGCTAAGCGATAAAAATATTGCATCATGAAGGATGTTTAACATGATTAATCCTTCTCAAGTGTCCATGCAATTGCGTGGATAACCAATTTGAATATCACAGGAAGTTGTCAACACCAACAATAAAAGAAAAAGGGAGTTGCCTGCTCCCAAGATAAAAGAAAAAGGAGTGTCGAATGCTCCGAGCTCCCCCTATTCTAGAGTCTAAGGGAGAGACAATATCCACAGCCTTACCTCCACACTTCTTGCTCCTGAGATAAATATTGACACGAGCTATGCATATCTCATCGTTATAAAAGATATTCAACATGGGCGGTAGTTGTGTCATGACTCGGAACAAATGCTTAGTATGTACAGAAATTTATTTGAGCATTTTACCCATGCTCTTCAAAGTTTAGCAGTAAAACACATAAAACGTAATTATCTTTAAAAAAAATAAGAAATAAAATGTAAAAAGAAGGCATATTGCCTCAGCAGATCATATAACTCCCAAAATATGTGTGATTCCTGAACCATAAAGGAATTTGACTGATACGAGCAAAATTTCCAAATAAATGAACAAAAGGAATAAAATAGAAAAAGAAAACGTATGATTACCGACATGAGAAAAATTCAAAAATTCCCCAAAACAAGTTTGCAATCTTCACTTTCAAGAATTTCCATGAGCAGCCTTCATAATCAATTACTTAATTATTTCTTAAAAAAAAAGTCAAGATCACCCAAATTCTAAATAAAATAAATAAATAAAATTATAAAAAATCATCGGAAAAAAAAAGGACAGACCTGAAGAGCCGCCCAGACAGACACGGCGAGAGGAACCCAATTGGAGAAGGGAAGGAGCCATCTTTCAACAACCCAAGCCAGCAAAATCAGAGGCACCCACAAACGAAACAGAGGCCTATCATCCATCACGTACCTCAAATACTCCAAAACCCACTTCACATATTCCTCTCTCTTCCCTCTTCTTCTCGCCATTCTGCTTCTATCCCTCACCCACTACCACTTCTCCTTCTCCTCATCTCCCACACCCCTCCTACAAATTTCCATCATCAAATTCATTTCTGTCAAAGAATGACGAATGGAGGGCGAGAAGAATCAAATTGGGCTATTCCAAGATCAGAGGAACAAGCGAATGGTCAACAAGCTTGTGCTGTGTGGTTATGTTTTGTTGTGTTGTGTCGTGTTGCTTTTTGGTGTTCTGCTGAGGAATTGGAAAAGTCAATTAGACAGACCCAGAGAGCAGAGACGATATTTAGTTGGTTACAAGACATGACTGACTTTAAATTTTCCGGCTGTACAGTAAAAGTGAAATTGTGGGCAGATATTTAGCTGGATTTTGTTATCGAATATTCTGTCCGGACTTCAATTTCTTCTACATGACGAGCGGCGAATGATGTGAGGCATTAATGTCATAATTGTGGATGTATATACTTTTCGGTGGAGAATTGGCCGTTTGCTCAACTCTCTGTATTCTCTGAATTTATAGTAATTAAAATAAAAAATAAAATAAAATAAAATATAGAGTCTCAACTAAAATATTAAGAAATTTTGTTATTTTGCAGAATGTTCCGTATTTCCTTCATGATCCAAGGACAATTTCTTCTTCTTTTTTAATTTTTTAATTTTTTTATTTTTATATCCATAGCTTTTATTTTTATTTTTTTTAAAACAATATCTCCCTTTTTCATTTAAAAGAAAGATCGTTTCAGAATAGGGGGAAAAGTTATTTTTGAGTTTTTTAGTTATATACTTATTTTTTTCATAATTCAAACACAATCTTAATTGCATTTAATTTATTTTTATATTTAGTATTTCTTATTTGAAAACGAAAATGAAATAATATTAAAAAACTTACTCGGTAGATTATGCTTCAAAAAAATCTAAAAAAATGTTAAAAATATATATATTTTTTGGAAAATATATGGAGTTTTTTTTTAAAGATTTTTGTTTTACTTGTTTGTAAATAATGAGACTCATAAGAGTTTTTTCTGATTTAATTCCAATGAAATCTTAAAACAACTGAATAAAATTTTCCTTGTTTTCTAAATTAAAAAATATTTTTAATATAATATTAGATATATTTTAAGATTTATAAAAGTTATCAAAAATTTGTTCATATTTTTTTAAAAATATATATTTTTTAATTGTATGCCAAATGTAGTCTTGATTTTTATTTCCTTTTCTTTTTATAGTTAATGTTTAAGGTATCGTCATAAAAATTAAAAAAGTTATTAACTAGCCTACATTATAAAAAAGAATAATTATAATTAATTAGACTAGAATAGGAATAAAATTTATAAAATAGGAATAAATTTGGAAAAGAAAAGATATTTGATGTTTTATAGCTTTTTAAAGTTCAAATACTGTAAAATGAATTAAAAGTATTTAAACGTCACTTATAAAAGGAAGAGAGGGAATATAATATATAATTTTTCATTTTTTATTTTTAACTTTTAATATTTTCACTAGTTTATAATAAAATAGAATTAATCTAAATTTTGAGTACTTTAATAATACATAAAACTAATAATTTTTTAATTAAAATAAATAACACAAATTAAATGTAATCACAACTTATCATCAGGCCTTCATTTGGTAGTACTCAGCAAGACGGTCAAGATCGGCAGATAGTTGACTTTTTTACTCGCGGACGCTCCTCATTCGCTAAGATTACTTGACAAGCTCGAAGTGTAATCCTCGTGGAGTTGTGGGCCCAATTGAAATCACACGTGGCACGTTGATGGGACCTGTCCGACGTTCGTAATTCGTAACGCGTTGGATCGGCGATTCTTGCAGCGCTATTCGCCAACATTATTCTCGGAAACGGAAGAGGGGAAGTTTTTGAAGAAACAGCATGCGAGGTGAGAACACCGTGCACTCTCTTCACGTTATTGTCGTGGTCTGCCATAACATTGCTTGGGTCTTGATTTTCCCGAAAATTAAGAAGCCAAGTTCACATACTACAAAACAAATAGCATGTGAAGCCTCCCATTGTTTCCTTTTTTGTTAGGGAGCAAATGAGCCTAAAGTAAATTAAAATTTTTCTGAAAAAAAAATTCTTATTTTTTAAATGATCTTAGGCCCATTAGTTTGTGTAATGTGATTTACAAATTAATTTTTACAATTATGGTCAATGCGTTAAAATTTGGTTAACTACAGTTACCTATTAAATATAAAGTAAATGGTCACCCTTCTACAGTCAATAATTTGTTTGAGAAGCATTAGATAAGATGGCCATCTGTCACCATTATTTTTTATAATTTGTGTTGAAAGATTGTTTGATTTATTAAATAAGACTACTTAGTCTGAAAAATCTAGTAATTTTAGATTTTTGAAATAATTGTTACATCATTTCTCATGTATATTTGGCTAATGACACCGTATTTTGGAGAATAGCTAGATAATGGTTGAGTTGTTAACATTTGGAAGGATGTCAATGGACTCCTAGACCAAATAAGTAAGAAAGATTCGTTAACTTTTTAGCTGAAATTTGAATTTATTGCATCTTATGATTGTAGTTGAAATCATAATCTAATTAACTCTTTACTTACAGTTAAATATACTAAAATCATGAGATTATTCCAATTACATTTCATAAAAGTACGTATCAATCCAAATTCTATTTTTCTTCAAATATTTGATGTAAGAAACATGTAAAACATAATAACTATTGACAAAAAAAAAAAATAAAGGACAAGATTCTTAAGTTTTTTCATAGGAATGCTATGTACGTTTTACGATATATGAATATTGTAATGTTAAATCTGGTTACCATGTAGCCTTGAGGTTATCTAAAGTGGGTTAGTCGAGTAATAATATTTGTAGGTTCCCTTTCTCAAATAGTTTTTAATCCTTCCAATAAAATCATTTCTAAAGTTTGGAAGCTTCTTAATGATTTTCCTCCAATAAAAGATTTTCTTATCAAGAGTGATCCATTATCTAGGCTAAATGGGCAACATAAAAAAAAGGAAGAAAATATATGTATCCTACATATTTTGTTTTCTTGTGATTTCTCAAGGGCGTTTTGGCATGTGTAGCCTAGTAATCTATGTTTGTCTTTGGAGACTTCTCCTCTCTTGAAGTTTGTCGAAACAAGTTATGCTCTCATTTATGTGGAGATTCTCAAGATACTTTTGCCTTAGTATGGCTTGTTTTAGGTGCTTGACAATTATAAAAGCATAGAAAAAGAGTAGTGCTTGAAGAACCAATTTCTTCTCCTAAAGCTCTTTTGCTAAAGTAAATGCTTCTCTTAATGATAGTAATTGTTCCGAGAAGATTATTGAGTCTCCATTACAATCTTTATCTCATGTAAATTCAAGAATTAATATTGCTTTTTTTTTTTTTTTTGTTTCTCTGAATTATGCATGTTTTTGGTCCCTTCGTTGCTTTGTTTGTCAAGAAACTCTTCAAGAAGGGTAGGTAATAGATGGGTGTTATTGGCTAATAATGGTGTGATTACACTTGCATGGTGATGGGCGCAGTATTCTTTTCTTTCTTTTGAAAATGTAATTGCTAAAAGAGTCAGCTAAAGATCTTACAAGACTAGTAGAATGGTGTTCACATTTTGTCATCTTTCCTAGAATGGTGTTCACATCTTTGTCATCTTTTCTAACTCTTTCATTTTATTTCTAGAGCTTCAAAGTGGTGGTGGTGCCTCCTCAATAGGACATTTAAAGTAATGTGTTGTTTTAATCCTTTTTATAGATCAAATCTTTGCATGCTAAAGAAGAATCTATTTTTTTCACAAACTAAGGGGCAAACCTACCTATTTGTTTCTCGAGGATAAACCAATCCTTCTAATTAACTATAGGTTAAGGACAAACCCCACTATTTTCAAGATAAAAGGCAAAGTTGTTTATATCTCAAACTTAGAATGTATTTTAACACTTGGAACACTTACGATAAAGCACTAGAGATGCAACCAAGCTTGCATATAATGAATAATAACAAATATGTTAAAACAGTGACAAAAATAAAACCATATTTGAGATCTTTAAGTATGAAGTTAAAAATTAGAAACTCCCAATAGATTAAAAATCAATTAAGTTTAAAAATTCACATTTGATATTCCAACTATAATAAAAATTGTTTTCAATATTTTTTATTTGCACAAAACAATGCACAAAGAATGTAATTGATATGAGCAAGTGCAAATAACTTTAGATATAAAAACTGAATAATGAATATTAAGATGATTTAAGTCAAATAGCATAAAACAGTCAAGATCTTAAAGAAAATTTAGATCCATGCTTGAAATAATGTAAAAAGAGTAAATTAAGCTAGTAGATATCAAATTTGAAGAAACAAATAAAATGTATAAGTTTTACTGACCATCCATTACAAACAATTGAAACAAAAATACATAGATGAGTAGCTAACTTAAATTAGGATTGTAAATACCTTGAAACTATCTCAACAACTTTATAAAGAAATAGTAAAAGATGAAGTGCTCAATGTCTTCCTTCTTAAAATTTCATTAAAATATTTTATATAAAAAATAAAGTAAATAAAGGTTGTTTACATAGACAAACTATTTCTAAAGTCCAAACCCAAAAACCAATGGTTAAGATTAAAACAAATTGGAGACAAACAACTTGGATTAAAGACACATTTGCCAAAATAAAAAATTAGATCTCAATGGCTATATGTTTGAATGTAACACCCCGCCTCCTCCTTGTGGCCCAACTGATTTTCAATTTTGGAAGGCACAATTACTGAAATGTCGTCAAATCAAAAAAGTAACTAGTATGTGAACGTCACATGCAAATCAAATCAATCATAACATGGTCACCCGTGAGGTGGGAAGTCACTTTACCTCTTTCTTTCTATCTCTTTTCCTTTCTTTCTGTCTCAACTCTATGAGACTTTCTAGTTTACAATAACTCACATAGATTTCACATAATCATTTTGCAATAAAGTAAACCAATTCAAATTTCATGATTGAAATTATATCTTTGACATTTAAGAGGTATAAGGACCTTTGAGTTTGTCCAATAAAATAACTCTAAAACTGACACAAGAAAATTGGAGCCAACATGCCCCACTTAAAATAAAACTATGAAACTAGTAAATTCTAAAAATAAATATCAAGGTAAACTCCAACTTGTTCACACAGCTTTTAATTACTAGTTCCTTGAAATGTTACAAAAAAGGGACAAGTTCAAAGAACCTTGTGGATCATCCTAAATATTTAAATTATTATTTTAACCAAATTAAACATACATGTCAAATACTTTCATAGATAAGGTGATTCAAACAATAATTTTATCGGGGCCCCTTCCCTAGGTTGAAGGGCGGCTCGACTGGCACAGGGCCTGACTAACTCACTTACCATGTCAAGTTCGCCCAACCATTGTTAAGCTTCTCCAACTTCAACTACAAGTGATATCAGAATAATTTAAAGACTCATAAGTGAAAGTAAGCAAACATACAAAGAGTGATTATCATATTACATATTACCTTGTCCAAAATAACATTTGACCATATATATATAGATACATACACAAGAATGGACAACCTCAAACAAAAAGACCAGAAAAGGGAAAAGGAGTCATGAGGAAACCATGCAATCACCACGTTTTTTCCTTTGTCAGTCACTGAAGAACTTGAAATGTTAGTAGAGTAGTAAGTCTAAAAATCAATGTGGTTTAGTAAGTAGTAAGACTAGAATGTTACCAATAACCAACATTCCCAAAATAGTGCATGTATTCATGAACAATAAAATGATGCAGTGTGCATGCATGGCATAATATAAAAGCAGTTATAAACAGTGTAACAGTTATAGAAAAACATCTCAAATACATGCTGCACAAAATTATATCAGGACTAGGGTTTAAATCATCAAATCCAACCCTAATGTCATCGCTCAAGTGGGTTCTAAGTCAGGTGTACCAACCACTCGAGTGGGTCGTAAGCTAGGGGTATTCCTTGAATACCCTAACTCTGCATTTGGTCCTCAAGTGTCGTACTCGAACGGGTCTGAGGCTATGCACACTGAGCATATGCCCTAACTCCGACACTAGATCCCAATTACATTGTGTACCCTGACCCTGATGCTCGACTTCGAGCCTATGGTCTCATTACTCGTGTATATTTACACATTTCAAAATCAATTCAATGTATCTCAATCTCATAAAACCACTTAAACCATGTCATTTTACACAAGTTTTATGGAAGAAACACAAGTTATGGAAAACACTTGAATCAAACTACTCACCTCGGGTCCCGCACACTGATGTCCCGTTGACAACTAGTCTAGTCCTACAGTGTACGCTCAAATCTACATTCTTTTAAACTTAATTTCAATTCTCATTAGAATGTGGCTTAATCCCTTTTTCTATTGTCCCTGATTGGTATCGATCGACCCAAATTCAATTCAATCAAATTTGGTCAATCGGCCAAACTTGTTCAACTGGTCAAACTCGGTCAAAATTCATCAACATGATCAATTTGGTCACCTTTGATAATTTGGGTCAAATTGGGTCAAATTAGGTCAAAATTGGGCCAATTCGGCTAAAATTCCCAAATTCTAATACTTAGCCCAAATTCAAGCTTTTTGCTCTCTTTGTATAGTAAATTTGTCAATTTCTCTACGATCAATCCATATGTTGAAGTTGTGCAAAACTTTCCAAATTTCATTTAAACCTCCTAAATAATCACCAGAATTTTAGATTCTGATTTTTGGACATAATTTTCCATGGTTTCAACGTGTAGTAACAGGGACTGTGAAATCTCATTTCCTATGTAATAGGCAGTCAGTTGATGCATCAGTTTACCCCCTTACCCAATTCATATTGGGATGAAATTTGCCATACATATTCTTGAAATATCTAATGACCACTCCACCAAATTTTAGCTCAAAATACCCATTTTAGTCAGTCAATTGGCCTCCTATTTTCTCTGCTATGTAACATATTTTATAATGTTCAAGTTTCCTATGGGTTTTCAAGTGCCTAACTATGTATATTACATCATTGATTTGAGGCACTATCTCATATGTTTTGTAAAGCTTAGATTGCAAAACATTTACACTTCAAGCATCATTCAAATCGGTAAGCAAACAGAGCCATGATCATGTAATAAACCAAAATTTTATAACGCGTACACGTCGAAAATAAATTCTTAAATATATTAAATAAATATAAAAATGTTCAAAAACATGATTTAAATATTTGTTATAATATTTATAAATTAATAAAAT
>JAJIYU010009643.1:0-16824 GCA_030144865.1 Tinospora cordifolia | reverse complement strand
TGTTATTCCTTTTATAATCTTAGTCAATTTAGTAATTCTTTCTTAATTAGTTTTTAATTTATCATATATTTTCCTTCGCATCCAATTCTCTCTCTCTCTCTCTCTCTCTCTCTCTCTCTCTCTCTTTCTCTCTCTCTCTCTCTCTCTCTCTCTATATATATATATATATATATATATATAGGCAAATATAGGCATATAATCAAAATTACATGTTACAATCTTGTCAGTTTAAGAAATTTCATCCTCAAAATTAGAATAAGAAAAAATGAACCTTGAAAAAGAAAAGAAATCTAAAAATTAATGTTGCATTTATCTTCACAATTTCAAATTTATTCATCATTATTATGAAATCATTAATTAACTCTTACAAGAATTTTTTTTATTTATTTTTATTTCTCAACGCTTGTAATTCTTTTTTCTTGTGCAACAATCTACATGTGCTTTGCCTCATGTGATAACCTCTCTAACTATGATTGTGCCAAATCTAGAATATGACACCTAATAAGGATATTTTTTTTCAACATAAACACATGAAACAAATGTTCAATTAATACAAGCTAATTAAGGAAGCAGAATAAGCTTGTATGTTAATGAATCAATTCTCTCAATAATCTCAAATAGTCATAAATCAAGTTTTTTAAGAATCTCAAATGGCCATATAAGCATGAAGCTACTTTTTCTTTCAACCCAAATTGTATTTGGATTTTTTGTGGAGAGACCTTCAACAATACTTGGGTTTTCAAGAAATTGGAGAAACCTTTATCTATTATCATAACAACTTTTTTTGGGGCAATCTTGGATCATCTTCAATTTCTTCCTGATTTGCTTTATCATTTATGTATTATCCACAATATATTTCAACCATGGGTGTCTCCATTCAATATAAAAAAAATAGGTAACCTATGCAATCTAACAATCTCTTGAACGTATAACCTACTCAATCTATCTATTAAGTTTTTGGTGTTTGTTAAAAGTAATTGCGTAGGTTTTACCAACCGCTCAACTATTACTCGCATATCGTTAGATCTATCCTAAGATTTGTGTATCTTGTGATAAAGTTCATGGTGATATGCTCTCAATTCTATTCTGAAATGTACAACGGTGCAACTAGTCATTAGGTTATTGATGTTTAGCTTTCATTAGCTAACGCTCTACATTTTGCACATAGTCAGCAACTAATGTCTTTTTTTTTTATCCCATGCCACCGAAGAGGCTTTTTGATATCTCAAATCATTTTACTAGACCCTAAGTGAATAATTGTAACATCTCAAAAATTTATATGAAATTTGAATATTTATTTAGAGAATTATATGGAATTGACGGATGAAAAATTTGGTAAGTTCTAGTTTAGCCAAATAAGGAATAAAATCAATTTAACAGATTTTTGGGAGAAAATATATGAAAGTAATGTATAACATGGGATATCATAGCCAAAAATACAAGGATATGTACAATTTTTGATGAAAACAAGATTAGAAAGTTAATTTGGATTAAGATTTGGCAAAAATCCCAAAATAGAACATGGAATTTGGCTAAAAATCATATAAAAATAACTTAAAACACATCCAACGGCTGCAAATCGTAGATCTGAATCTGATCTCGCGATTCGATGGCCGCAAGACGATCCGCACCAACACTCGATCGCACAGGATAACAAAGATTGGACGGACGGAGACGATCGAGGGCGATCGAATGAACGCAATCAAAGCCGCAAAACCACGATTGCAAAGACGCATGGTACGACTCCGCGTGCGTCGATCTCGACCCTCCGACCAGATTGACAGGCCATGTTTGGTGAATGATCGATAACTTTGGAAGAGCTTGTTTCCCTATGCTTGGCTGGTATGGGACGATTAAGTATAGTGGGGCTTGAAAAACCTTATTTGTCGAGCCATTTGCAGAATTAGTTGGGTGTAGTGAAATCTCCGAGTGGAAGTCTATATCGATAGGTAAGGGTGGTATGAGACACATGAACTCAGAGGCACAGATGGAAGCTTAAAATCCCACTATGCTAGCATGAACTTGTATGATTATATGATTGCCTAATTGTTGGAATGCATGCTTTACCTGTTTGAAATTCATGAAACCAAATCCTGTGCCCAACAATATTAGAGGGCCTTGAAACCCTCAAACATAACTTAGATGAATAAATTAATAGGCCACTAAACAAATCTAAAACCTAGAAACATAAATCTAGAGTCATAATAGTATGAACAAGATGAAAAGTTTGAGAGAACAATCACGACAAACCATTAAGGATGGGATGACCATTTTCAAGTTTGGAAAAACGTTTTGTATCTCAAAGATAAGGGAGGAGGGTTGTGTACCTAAGATTATAATTCTTTTGAAACTTTTTGTTGTAATACCTTATCAGATACTAAAATGACTTTTGACTTGTAGATAATGGTTGGATCAAAGAGATACGCTACCAGAGCTACTTCATCTGATGGGGCTGAACCATGAGGATAGGAAGTATAGATTGGTGTTGCTGAGGCTCAAATTGAAACTATGATGATAGAGGTCACCAGGAGGGCTATGCAGTAGATTATGAGGGCGATACCTCAAATGATAACACAGGCGGTGCTACAGCCCCAGGTACAAGAATAGATTCTAGTGCAACAGCCAGTGCCAGTGCCCAAGGTCACAACTCGTCGAAGTATACAAGAGGATCTAGAAGACAAGGAGTAGAGGGAAATGCTGATGGAGTTGCAGAAGCTCCGCCTATCTCAATTCGATGGCAAATTGGATTGCATGACAACGGACCATTGGTAACAAGAGTTGGATGAACACTTGAAGGTGTTAGGGCAACAAGTCCCTGCCACAACGAGTCCCCACAGAGTGGCGTTGGCTACCCATCAATTCAAGGGATCAGCTAGGACTTGGTAGAGGATTCTAAAGGTGGTTCCAAACACTAACTTCAGGCAGATGGACTGGGAGGAATTCAAAGAGGTGTTCTATGAGAAATTTTTCCTTGAGGCTACCCTGAAGAAGATGAAGTTCGATTTTGTCAGGTTAACCTAGAGGGACATGACGATAGCCGAGTACAATGTCAAATTTATTGAATTGGCCAAATTTCTACTCGAGTTGATCAGGGTGGAGAAGATGAAGGCCAACCGATTTGCAGAGGGTCTGAAGAATGAGATTTGAAAAGCGATAATGTCAATGGGCCTAAAGACATACATAGATGTCGTGGAAAAGGCATTGATATTGGAACAAGAACTCAACTTTGAATAGAAATTAACGAACAAGAATAAGAGGCTGAGAAGAGCTTAGAACAAGTAGAACAAGAATGTTGGGAAGACACCTTAGACTCAACAACAAGTGCAGCCTAAGGAGGGACCAAAGGAACAAGCCAAAAGACTAAGGTTGTGCTACTTATGCAGGCAAAGAGGCGACATAGGAAGTAACCGCCCTACAGCACCGGCTCAAGCTCATCAACAATAGCAGCTAGAAAACAATCAGGGAGGAGGACAGAATGGTCGTCCCTAGGGCAGACAACATCAATAAAATGCTAACCAAGGGCAGAACTAGGACTGTGGTCATAACTAGGCTAGCGTATTCGCTATTGCTGATGTGCAAGAGGATTAAGTCCTTGTCGTGGAAGGTACATTCCTATTGTTTAATGTTACTGTGAAGCTGTTGTTTAATTCGGGTGCTATAAAATCTTTTATTGCTGAAAAACTAGTAGATCGGTTGCAACTAGTAACAAGAACAATGCTTATGACTTTGAATGTATTCACACCTATAGGAACTACCGTTACCTCAAAAAGAATGTGTAGTTGTAACCTTAGATTTGAAGATAAACTAATCTCAATTGACTTCTGTGTGCTTCCATTTTATGGATATGATGTAATCTTGGAGATGGACTAGTTAAACCAATATACGACACAAATAGACTGTCCCAAGAGGAGGGTAACGATAATATTACCTTCGAGAGAAACCTATAAAATCAATGGAGACATGTAGAAATTACCCAAAAGCCTGATGATAGTCATGTTGAACTCCTTAAGATAGAAAGATGAACTCAAGGAACTCTAAGAGGATGACCCTATAGAACAAAGAGAAATTCAGGGCTTCGAAGTAGTTTGAGAATATGAAGATGTGTTCCTAGATGACTTACTCGGACTATATGCTACTAGAGAATTAGAGTTCAAGATTGAAGTTCACAGTGGAACTAACCACATAGTTATACCTCCTTACAAAATGGCATCAATAGAGTTGATTGAGTTAAAGCTCAGCTGGACGAGCTCTATGAAAAAGAATTCATTAGGCCAAGTGAATTGCTTGGGGAGCTTTGGTACTATTCGCGAAGAAGAAAGATGGGTCCATGAGACTGTGTTAACTATCGAAACTGAATCATGTGATAGTGAAGAACACATACCCCCTACCAAGGATAGATGACGTATTTGATCAATTGAGAGGTGCCACTCATTTTTCTAAGATTGATCTTAGGTTAGGGTATCACCAATTGAGAATTTGCGATTCACAGACACACAGGACAACCTTTAGAATCCAATATGGACAATTCGAGTTCATGATGATGGCATTCGGTCTAACCAATGCACTAGCTGCATTTATGGACCTAACGGACCAAGTGTTTAGCATTACCTTGACCAGTTTGTGATGGTATTCGTAGATGACATCTTGATCTACTCTAATTCAAAAGTTGAACACTTAAAACACTTGAGGATTGTGTTGGAAACCCTTAGAAGGAACCAATTATATGCTAAGTTCAACAAGTGTGAATTCTAGATGAAGATGGTCAAGTTCCTTGGCCACGTAGTATCAGTGGAAAACATCTCTGTAGATCTTAAGAAGGTGGAAGCTGTCACAGATTGAAAACAACTAAAGACAATTATAGAGATTAGAAGTTTTTACGCCTAGTTGGATATTACCGAAGGTTCATCCGAGATTTCTCAAAGCTAGCCGAACCCATGATCAAGCTGACCAGCAAAGGAGTCAAATTTAATTGGGATGAGAAGCGTGAACCATCATTCCAAGAACTGAAGAGGAGATTGACTACGACCCCCATCGTAGTCACTCCTACCCATGGTGTTGCATATGTTTTGTACACGAATGCTTCATAGAATGAATTTTGTGCAATCTTGATGCGAGAAGAAAAGGTTGTTGCCTATGCTTCAAAACATCTAAACATCCATTAACAAAACTACCCGACCCATGACTTGGAGCTAGCCGCGATCGTATTTGCCTTAAAGATTTGGAGATACTATCTGTATGGTGAGAAGTTTGACCTATTCTCATATCATAAGAGTTTGAAATATATTTACACAGAGAAGGAGTTGAACCTCAGGCAACGAAGATGGATAGAGTTCCTTAAGGATTATGATTTCCAACTACACTACCATCTAGGGAAGGTCAATGTGGTGGCTGATGCCTTGAGTAGGAAGTTCAATAAACCAGAGGAGGAAAAGGGTCAGATGTTTCAGTTGATTAAAGATTACAACTTGGGCGTGGCTTCAGACGAGAAGCAGATTTGCATTTATAACATGACTTGCCAACTCAATCTTCCACATTAGATCAGGGACGAACAAAGGCAAGATAAGTGGCTCACAAGCCTAATAGAAGGAGTTGAACATGGGAAGCATACAAATTTCTGATTAGATGCTGAAAATTCCCTAAGGCTTGGAGATAGAATTTGTGTGCCTCAAAATGGACCAAGTAAGCGAATTATACTAGATGAAGCTCATCAAACCAAGTATACAATGCATCCATGCAGTGATAAGATGTATCAAAATTTTCAAAAGACCTACTGGTGGCGAGGAATGAAGAAAGATGTAGCTAAGTATGTCTCTAAATGTTTAACCTGTCAGCAGGTGAAGGTAGAACACCAAAAGCCCTCTGAAATTTTACAACCACTCCCTGTCCTTGAATGGACATGGGATAACATTGCCATGGACTTTGTTAACAGATTACCCTGGGACTAGAAAGGAGAAGATACATTATGGGTAATGGTGGATCATCTCACCAAAGTGGCTTATTTCTTGCCAATTAGGTCCATAGACCAAGTCAATAAGTTGGGAGAACTCTATGTGAAGGAGATAATAAGACTTAATGCTATGCCTAAGACTATAATTTCTAATAGAGACTCTCAATGCACATCACAATTTTGGCAGAGTCTACATAAAGCATTGGGTACCAGACTCACCATGAATATTGCTTTCCATTCTCAAACTGATGGTCAGTCTGAGAGAGTTATTCAGACACTAGAGGACATGTTGAGTCTTGCGTCCTTAACTTCAAAGGAAACTGGAGCAAGTGCCTATACCTGGCAGAGTTTGCCTATAACAATAGTTATCAAGCAAGTATAAAGATGGCTCCCTATGAAGCTTTCTATGGGAGGCCCTGCAAATCACTAACCTATTGGGCTGAACTTGAGGATTACTGCTTATTGGGGCCAGATCTAGTGGAGGAGATGATCGATCAACTAAAACAAATTTGGAAAAGATTGGTCATAGTATAGAGTTGACAAAAGAGTTATGCTGACAAGAAAAGAAGACCCTTAGAGTTTTAGGTAGGCGATAAGGTGTTCCTAAGAATTAGCCTTTAGAAAGGAATCAAACAGTTTGGATATAAAGGAAAATTATTACGTAGATTTGTCGGTTCATTTGAGATATTTAGGAAAATCGAAGAATGCACCTATGAGCTAGACCTACTGAACCAAATATCTTCAGTACACAACATGTTCCATGTATTAATGCTGATGAAGTATGAACCCGATCCTTCTCACATCATCCATTGGGAGGTCGACATCCAAGACGATGCCACATATGATGAAGTGATAGTTAGGATCCTCGACTGCAAGGTGCAAAGCTTTAGTATGAAAGACATTCCCTTAGTCAAAGTTATGTGAAAACATCATGAAGTAGGAGAGGCAATTTGGAAGCTGGAAAGCAAGATGACAACTAAGTACCCAGACCACTTCGCTAGGAATACTTGACTGAATAACGCCCGAATGAATTAGCGCAAATTTCAAAGACAAAATTTCTTTTAAGGGGGGTAGGTTGTAGTACCCCAATAATTTGTACGAAATTCAATTAAATGAAAGAAATAAAAAAAAGAGAATTAATTCTTGACAATTTTGTGAAACTTTTGTTGAAATTTTTAATGTGTATTTCAATATAGGAAAAGGTAGCCCAAATGAGGAATGAAGGAAATAGAAATAATAGACAATGCAAGTAAAAGGAAAATAAACACCTAACCTATTTCAATAGCTAAATTTGACATTGTACCACGCGGTTGTAAGTTAGTGTCATGCGGCCAAGGAATTAGAAAGAAACAAAAGGAAACAAGAGGCTACAAGTCGAGTTACCGCGGTACATGGTGATTTTCAAACACAAAAATGCAAGTTTCACATTAGTACTGTGGTAACGATAGTCTTTACCGCGATAGTGTCACAAAAAAAAAAAAAGAAAATTGAGAAGATTTTGCACCTGACTAATGCGATATCCATTTCGTTATTGCGGTAGTGCAATAAAAATTTTGAAAAAAAGAAGGTTTTTGTGTGTAAGACAGCTTCCAAACCCTAATTTCACCCACTTACTAATTCTTGTGTGCAAATTTGAAGAATTAGCAAGTTTCCTGTGTTGGAAACACCCCAAACATGCCAATTCCTACTCATTTGGACTCTATAGAAACCTTCACTGAGCTCCCATTCTTTTCGCCTCAGCAAGAACTGAACAAGTTCATTCTTGCTCTCTCTGCTTCCTTCTTGGCATCTCTTTTTTATTTAACTATTCTAAACAACAATTAGAGTAGTAGTAATGAAGTGTTGCACAAATTCTGTGCTAGCAATTGGGGACATCCGAAGGAGATTCAACAGATGCTTCAAAAGGAATAGAGATATTGAGGTGGAAGTGACTTATGAGTTTTAATTCATTAATTTGATTTCAATAAGATGTTCATGTGCAATTATGCTTGAATATGCATGTTTTATTTAAATTAATCATATATGCCATGCTTATAGTTCACATGCTTAGGTTTGCATGAACACGGGTGTATTTATGCGATGATATGATCCATGCTATGTTGTTACTATGCACATGCTTAATGTTTAATTATTTTAATTTATATTCATGAGTGTTATGTTTTATACTTAATAAAAGATTTATTGAGATTATTACCACGTATTGGCGTAGTGTCTCATAGGAGATTACTGTGGGTGTTCTTAAGATTGGAACAATCGGGTTTGTCCCTAGGGTAAGACCCAAAATCAAGGATAAAGGGTATGCAACCTAAATCCATTGGAAATCGACATAAAATATTGCCCGTTTCTTCTTGATATGAACTTTGATAAGAATGCCGAGGTTGATCCCCCCTTTTGATTTTAACTACAACTATTAAACAAGCAGTTGGTTGAACCATGTAATGTTTGAAAGTGATTGACATGTATGTCTTATTTGTTGAAATAATGATTTAAATATTTAGAATGATCTACTGAGCTTTGTGTTAACCCTTCCTTTTTCTAACTTTTCAGGAAATTGATAAACAAAGACAACATAACAGTCACATAGACATTGTTTTTCTTAGTTTTAATTTAATTGTATGAGCATGTTGGCCCAATTTTGTTATCTGATATTTATTCTGCTGTAATAAACAATTTAAGGGTTTTATACCTTTATTTTTCAATTGATGATATTGAATTTTAATCTCTTATTACCATATTGAGAAATGTTTACAAGTTAATGATGTTATGGGAATCCAAGAGATTTGGGACATAAAATGGAAAGAATGAAAAAAAGAAAGTGACACCAACCCGCCTCCTAGTCGAGTGGTGCGGTCCACGTGTTTACAAAGAATTCAAGGGAGGTGGGGTGTTACATGTAACCACTTATGAAAAAGTCCTTAGACCGAAATTAGAAGAAATTCTAGTAGTTAAAGATTTTTCAGAGGTATTTCTCAATGATTTGCTCGGCTTACCCTCAAAACGAGAAATCGACTTTATTATTGAGTTTAGTTACTGGAATCGAACCCATTTTGATTGCACCTTACCAAATGACACCTTGAGAATTACAAGAACTGAATGTACAAATTGAAGATCTATTAAGCAAAGGGTTTGTCACTCCCATTGTATCACCTTGGGGAGCTCTTGCGCTATTCATCAAGAAGAAAGATAAGAGTCTCTACCTATGTATTGATTACAAGCAATAGAATCGAGTAACAATTAAAAACAAGTACCCTCTTCCATGAATTGATGATCTGCTCGATTAGTTGAAGAGAGCCAAGGTATTTTCCAAAATTGATCTTAAATTAGGTTATTATCAGTTAAGGGTTAGAGAAGAAGATGTTCTAAAGACTGCCTTTAGAACTCGTTATGGTCATTATAACTCTTGGTCATGCCATTGGGGTAACAAATGCTCTTGCAATGTTTATGGACCTGATGCAGAGAGTGTTTCGACCATACCTTGACTAATTTGTGATCATATTTATTGATGATATTTTGATCTGCTCACGATCAATGGAGGACATGTCAAACATCTAAAGATATTCTTGCAGACACTAAAAGAACATAAGCAATACACCAAATTCAGCAAATGTGATTTTTGGCTATCTGAGGTCAAATTCTTAGGACATGTAGTGGGAGTCAATGGCATCTCTGTGGATCCAGCTAAGGATAAAACAGTCATCGATTGGCTAAGACCTACCACAGTAACAGAGATTTGCAATTTTGTTGGGTTAACGGGTTATTATCGAATGTTTGTGCAAAACTTTTCTCACACTGTTGCCCCACTGACTAAGTTAACTCAGAAAGATACCCCATTTCAGTGGATTGATGATTGTGAAGATGCCTTTCTGTCTCTCAAACAAAAATTAACCATAGGCCCAATTCTCATACTACCAGAACAAAGCTAGCCATTAGTGATCTATCCTAATGCATCCCATAATGGCCTAGGATGCGTACTGATGTAGGATGATCGAGTTGTAGCTTATGCCTCTAGACAACTTAAGATACATGAAAAGAATTATCCTGTGCATGATTTAGAGTTAGTTGTTGTGGTATTTGCTCTAAAACTCTGGAGAGACTATTTGTACGGTGAAAAGTTTACCCTCTAATTTGATCGCAAAAGTCTCAAGTACTTATTCTCTCAAAAGGATCTAAATTACTTGAGGACCACGATTTAACCATCAAATATTATTCGGGAAAAGCCAACATTATAACTGATGCACTAAATCGAAAGAGAGTCGAGACTACCTGTTTAGTTGAACAAATATCTCAAGAGTGGTGATTATTGGAATTTGTCACCATGATGAACATCCAAGATGTCCCCACTAGTAATCCAATTTGTGCACAACTACAAGCCCAACCAATCTTGATACTAGAAATTTCGAAGGTAAAATCTCTAGATGTTAATTATGATATGTGTAAGGCTTGGGTTGAAGATTCCTCTCAAAAGGAGTCGGCTTGTGATGGCAATGGTACCTTACGACTTCGAGACAAACTTTGATACTCGATCAATGCGTACAAGAAGTTTGACGACTCAAATGTAAGGTATAATATCGTTCTTTTTGATATAATGTGTGTTTTAGCCTCAGGTTTAGTGTATTGGAGCCCCATGAGCGAGAGGAAACGCGATGAAGAAGAACTCGCACAAGCATACAATTTTTTCTAGAAAAATCTCCTGACTACTGCGGTAGTGCAATTAAGGTCTACTGGTTACTGTGGTAGCCTACTGCAGTAATGCGTCTAAGACCTCATTTGTCTTTTCACACATACGCTCTGGCTACCATGGTAATGGAAAGCATTGCCACGATAATGCATCTATTTCTCCTCTTTGCTCCTCACCTATACATTCTTATTACACACATAAGTGAAAACACATTGTTGCATATCTATTATGATTCTTTTTCCATACCACACATCACCATGACTAAGTAATCTTTAGATTATGATCTAACAACATTTAAAATTGTATCAAAAACTAAGAAAAATAGCTTTAATCTTGAAAGGTTGATCATTCAAGGCTATTGAAGCAACAAGAAGAGGGCCCAAGGGAACAAAACAATATGTGAAAGTAATCACCTTGCTTTCTAGTATTATTTAAATTTTTAATGTTGAAGATGTTGTGTATTTACATTGCTTTGAATGCCTAAGAGAATACTAGGGTGCACTTAAATAATAATTTGATGCCATGACTGCATATGTTTACATGATCGTTTTATCCATGCTTGATGATTACATGTTCATACAACATGAGATATGTATGATCGTAACCTAGATAGCATGAGATGATTAACATGTCTAATTTACATGTAGAAGTGATGTATGTTACATGATGAAATGATATACATGAGTATTTTTATGAACCATGTACCGTCATTAAATTAAGATTTGAACCACGTACCATCGCAGCGGTCCACGGGGGGATCAATGTGGGTGTTCACATGATAAGAAATGACGAGTTTGACCATAGTTTTCGATGATAGAATGATGGGTGTGACCCCAATTCTTGGAGGTGGAGCAGTAGGTGTGTCTCTCATTCTCGGGTTAGTTGATGGGTGTGTTCCTATATTGTACTTTCCCTCTTTCCACTTGATATGATAATGATGATAGAACACTAGGGTTAAACCCTTTGGTCTAATTAGCAACTGTTAAACAATCTAATGTTTAAAATGCCTAACGTATGACACGTGGTTGTATGTTCTTTGTTTGATTTAAATACTACTATTGATGTATCATGTATGATCTACTAGGCTATTGAACTCACTTCACTTTTCTATTTTAGGTGACATTTGAGGCGGCGCATTTGACTAGCACCATCAAAAAAGTTGGTAGTTGCAAACTTCACTATTGAGATTGTTATGTGATTTCCACTTGAGTAGTTGGTATAGACTGGACGTATGGCTCTCCATAATTATTTAAATTGTTAGTTTCCTTTATGGTTTAGATTTTGGCCACATAGACCATGTTTTAGAGATTTCATTGGGAAACTTTTTTCATGTTTTATTTAGTTTTAAATGTTGAAGTTAATGTTTCATTTGTCTAATTATCTCTATATATTTCCATGGGTTACGTCTTGGTCTGTTTAGAGGATCGATGAATCATTCATATGTGTTATGGTGTGTCCAGAAGGTGTTTAACATGATTTGAATGTGAGAATGATAATGCCCCAGTTCTCGATGGATGACACGTGTAATGGTAATTAATGTTGAGTGAGCGTGTTTCTCCATGCGCGTCCCTGACGAGACTAAAATGAAAGGACCAAGAACTGGGGTGTTACAATAACTCCCTTCCTAAACTTCCTATTTTATCGCTTTCTTATGAGAAGATTGTAAAGACCCCTGACTTTCCCTAGATCTCTTCACCTAATCCTAACATTGATTAGGAAACAAAGATCGAGCCACCCGCTATCGCAGTAGAAGATGTAATAGCGGCACCATTAGACTCTATTGTTGGGTAAGAGGAAGAACTTGTCTGTGCTCCCCTTTTGACCTTGAGAAGAGACAAGAGGAAAGCCCCTTGGTTGATAAAGGAACACATAGGACTTAAAGAAAGAAACCAACTTCAACTAGTGTTCCCAAAATGAAAGCCTCATTTACCAAGTCAACTTCTTCAACTTTGCCAATCAATAGAAGGCCCTTCTATCCATGAAATTATTGGTTGAAAGAAACATCCACGATGGTAACTTTTCAAAGAAAAATATTACCTATCTTTTTGTCCACCTGTGGTCTTCTCAATACGGTCTCAAACATCTCTACATATTGGCCAATTCTTGTCAAAGAATTATATGTAAACTTGGACCCTACCATCAAGTTGTTATCTTCTCCATGGTACCATTTTATTTATGTTTGGGGCGAAGTCTTAGATTTTTCATCATTGGTCATCAGTGAATTCATAAGCATGCTTATTGTAGCTTATGACTCTGTCACCCCTTTTGACATTGATGTGGATGTAGGTAACGTTGCCAAAGAACTAATTAGGGACTTGAGTGTAACATGGCTATGGGTTGAAGGACTAAAAGCATCTGAATTCATGGTTAAATACTTCCTCCTCTAAAAGCTTTCATTAGCAAATTGAATGTTATTAAGTTACACTTCCATTTTCTTTCATGACAGAGCACTTTGTCATTACATGATCAACACGGGGTTTCCATTGTATGAGGCATGTCATGTTTGATCTTGTTGTGAAAATTGTTGACTCCTCCTCGTACAATGAGTTATTTCTTCCATGTACCATCTTGACCATCTTAACTAAGAAATATTGCGTGTCTACAAAGTCTAAGGATCATACTACTGTTCAAGAGGTGCTTCGAATCTCAAGAAAGTTCAATGGCCCTCATCAGGTTGATATAGAAAGGGTGAGGATTTTTTCACAAAGGGCTAAGCATCGAAAACAATTGCATTTACATTTCTTAGTATTATGCCTCCCATTTTCTTGCCATACCCTTTTCCATAGCAGCAATAGCATGTGAATTATTTGAACAAATTCAAGCCCTCCTTGCTCAACTTAAAGGTCTCTCACATAATGCTAAGGATAATCAACATTATTGAGTGCAAAAAAGGGGTGACAATATGCACGGGTTGCAAACTACTTGACGTTTTGGACTTATATTGTAACACCAGTTCTCGATCCTTTCGTTTCGGTCACATTGGGGTCGTGCGTGGAAAACATGTCCATTCAACATTAATTACCATACATAAGTCACTACTGAGAACCAAGACGTTATTATTACACATTCAAACCACATCAATAGCCTTCTGGATCACTTATCAGTCTCTTGGACATACTAAGAGATATCTCATGTAATAATAGAAAGATAACTAAACAATTTAATCATCAAATTTCAAATTTTAAACTTGACAATGTTTGAAATAAAATCTCCAAGTAAAATCTATAGAACATGGCTGAAGTGACTGAAATCCACCAACATAAAAGAACTTATAAATCAATTTGGTGGGCCATCCATCTAGTCTATACCAACTACTCAAGTGGAAATCACACAATAACAACCTCGACAGTGAGATTTGCACAATTAGGTCTTCTAATGATGCCAGTCACACACACCGCCTCAAATGTCACCTGAAATGGAAACGATGGGTGAGCTCATGAGCCTAGTGGGTCAAACACAGTACGTCAATAGCATTATTTAAATCAAACACAGAACATGCAATCACTTATTGTACATTAGGCGTTTCAAACATTTGATTACCATCAGTTGTTAATTCTGATCGAAGGCTTAACCTCGATGTTTTCTCATCATAATCATATCGAACGGCAAAAGAGAAAATGCAAAATATGCCAAATTCCAATGGGATAGGGGAACACACCCATCACACAACCTAGAAACGGGAGACACACCCATCACTTCACCTCCAAGAACTAGGTTCACATCCATCATTCTATCATCGAAAACTAGGGACAAACCCATCATTCTTTATCACGAGAACACCCATAGTGGTCTCCTGTGGATCACCGTGATGGTATGTGGTTCAAATCATAATTTAATGTGATCGAAGTTATACAACCACTCGTTTCGTCGCAATACTCATGTATATCATTTCATCATACAACATATATCACTTATACGTGTAAATCAAACATGGTAATCATCTCATGATATCTAGAATACGATCATGCATATCTTATATTATAAGATCATGTAATCATCAAGCATGGATAAAACGATCACAAACGATCATGTTATTCAACACTCATGTAAAACATATAAAATCATGGAATCAAATCATTATTTAAGCGCACCCTAGCATGCTCCTAGGCATTCAAAGCAATGTAAACATATAATATGTTCAACATTAAAAATTTAAATAATACTAAGGCGCAAGGTAATCACGTCCACCTGTCAATTCGATTCCTTTGGGCTTCGTATCGTCTTGAATCATCAACCTTAAGAATTAAAACACTTCTCTTAAGACTTTGAAACACTTCTTACATTCTTAAATCATAATTTAATGATTTCCTAATTATTATGGTATATGTTATGCAAGGGAATCATAATAAATGGGTAGAAGTGTGATTTCACTTTTGTGTACCACGGTAGAAAAGAGGGGTGCTATAGTAATCAGAATGCATAGGTGAGGAATGAAAAGAAATAATCAATGCATTACCATGGTAGCTAGGATGCATTTGTGAAAAGCAAATAAGGTCTCAAATGTGTTACCACGGTAGCCTACAGTAACTAGGGGACCTTAATCGCACTATAGTAGTAGGCTACCACAGTAGTTATGAGATTTCTCAAAAAATTGCACGTTCGTGCGAGTTCTTCTTTTCCTTGTTCATGGTACTTCAATACAAACACTTAAGGCTCAAAACATGCATTATGATGAGTAAGAAAACTTTATACTTGATCCTAATCATGGCTTCATTTGCTCCCCTCAAAAAAATGCCTCGAACACTACTAGTGATTTATTTTATCAATAGGAACGTGGATGCACTTAGGTAGCATGAAAATTGTGATAGAAAACATTGATTCTGTCCAGAGTCTAGCGTGCTACTTGTGCACAGACATTTGAAACAACGTTCCAATCGAATCCTTTACTGCTTGTACTGTTTATCTTCAATCTTTGCTTGATAGATAGTTTGGGAAGGTTGGGATGGGTTGGGATCACTGTAGAACGCGTATGGAATGAGGAGAAATCGATTAGTGGCAACTAGGTAGGGTTTTGGGATGAATATGTGCGATTGCGCAAAAAAAAATGGTTGATAATTAGGGTTTTTGTGCGATAATCCATCATATATATTAGTATACTACTGCGGTAACGCAATACACTCTCGCGGTAGACTACTATAGTACTCAGGATTACGTAATATTTCTGGGACTTGCTTGCATTAACATTGTAATCCTAGTAATTACCTCGGTAACTAGAGCCCTTTGTGTGATGTTTGCATTTTCGTTGATATTTTTTATGTTCTCCAAATTTATATTATTTTTATAGGTTATTTTAGGTTCCTTAACACTTATTTTATATGATTATGAAGAAACTTAAGCTTTCTCTTATTTATTTGAATTATTTATTTTATATTAATAAATTTCAAATTTGTAAACACTTTATTGACTTTTGGGGTATTATAGATATTTGTACTATGTTTTTTGACAATTATTTTGCTTGTTGTTCTTTTACTACCTTTGTTACCTTTTATTGAAAACTTTATTTCTCAATACAATGTTTTCTAGATGTCAAGTTTCCTTAGATATGCCTTTCTATGTCTTTGAACCTTATTGCAAATATTTTACTTTTGCATGAAACCATGTCAAAGGCTAGGATATTTTTTGCTATGTTTTTTGAAAATTATTTCGCTTGTTGTTCTTTTATCTACCTTTGTTCTTTTTAATTGAACACTTTATTTTTGCAATACACTATTTTCTAGATGTCAAGTTTCCTTAGATGTGCCTTTCTATGCCTTTGAAACTTATTGCAAGTATTTTAGTTTTCCATGAAACAATGTCAAAGAGTAAGTTGTTTAGAGCAATTGGCCATGTATTATATGGACATCCTGTTTAACATGGCTACATTGTTGGCATGTTTGGTGACCATTTGACATTTACCTTAGTCATGTAGGAACTTAACTAGCATGCATAATTATGCATATCTATCATAAGATCTTCACTTAATTGGAAAAGGGATATCTTGAAATGTAAACAATTGTTTACAGCAAGCATAATACAATTTATAATAGAGCAAGAGAATATTTAAATTGATCCTCCATATTGTTGGTATATCATTACCAAAAATAGCTGATCAAAAATAAGGATAAGGACATTATGTGCATATAGAAAGTGTAAGCATGATTTAATTAGGACATCTTTTGACAACATGGATTGAGAGTGTTTCCTTTAACCCCATACTTAA
>JAJIYU010009642.1:0-16816 GCA_030144865.1 Tinospora cordifolia | reverse complement strand
CCAGCGTGCATTGTTTGATTGATTGTTGGGTGTTTGCTTTGGATATATGTGATATCACTATTTTGAGTATTGACACACAAATTCCTGTACCCAGAACTAAATAAAATGCTGTCGACTTAGAAGCATAAAACCCTAGGCCATTGAAACATATCGAGAACCTAGAGACATAAATTAGAGTCACTGTAGCACGAGGAACACGAAGGATATAGGCGGGTTGAAATGAATGGCTATTATCACAAGTCATGCTATCCAACTTAAAGTTGAAAGGCAGTTATATTCATTTAAATTATTGAATTTTCTGTTTTATTATGTTTACACTGTTGCATACTGAAAGTGTGTTTTTGACTTGAAGATAATGCCGAGAGCTAGACGACGAGGCAAACCCCGTAGGGGTAGGTCTAGGGGAGAAGCTACAGAGGAGCCAGTACAAACAGAGGAGGGTGTTACCGAGGCGGTGGCGCCAACTGCCATTACAGTATCCCCAGAGGCTCTCGCAGATATGACACAGAGAGTAGTGGACAGGGCAGTGGATAGGGCCATGACGAGCTGGTACCTGACAAAGTCTTCTCAGCCTCTCGTACGACCTCTAGTACCTACACAGACGTCTACACCAGCGTCGTTACGTGATGAGGCAGTGATTCCAGTGACAGTAACCCTTGAGAGTCCAACACAGACGGCTAGCAAGTTCACCGGTTATGATAAAGAGCATAAGGACTTAGCTATAGAGTTTTAGAAGCTACGTCCTAGCCAGTTTGAGGGACAAGTAGATCCTATTGCAGCAGATAGATGGTTCATAGAGATGGATAAGCATCTAACGCTGCCAGGAGTGACTGGACCAAGGAGAGTAGCTTTGGCAGTACATCAAATGGTGGGACCAGCCTACCACCGGTGGAAGATGATAGTGGAAGATCTGACCATTGATGAGACAGTGATGACCTGGGATGAGTTCCATACACTATTTTATGATATTTTTTTCTCGTTAGCATGGAGGTCCCAGATGCGATCAAATTTTATCAGGCTGACGCAGAGGACATTGACTGTGACAGAGTATGAGCACAGGTTTACAGAGCTGTCGAGATTTTGCCCAGAGATGGTAGTAGATGAGTTACTGAACACGGAGAAGTTTATAGAGGGTTTGAGGATGGAGATTAGGAGAATGATCACGCCTCTGATACTGACTACTTTTAGAGAGGCGGTTGTGAGGACTCAGCATGTAGAGAGAGACATAGAGTTTGGGCAGTCGCTCAAGAGTAGAAAGAAGAGACCGCAATCATGTCAGACGTCTGGAGCCCCGCAGCAGAGGAGATACCGACGACGACCATCTAGAGCACCTACTACTAGTGGTCAGGCCCAGACTTCAGGGCAGCAGCAGCGAACCGAACCAGGTCAGATTAGCACTGAACAGAGGGAGTAAGCCAGGAAGTTAGGACTGTGTTTCTCGTGTGGCCAGCAGGGACATATGGTTAGAGATTGCCCTACTAGAGTTCCAGCACCAGTATAGCAGCAGTCATGGCAGGGACAGAGTAGTCAGCCGTAGCAAAGGCAGACACGGTCCCAGATGAGATAGAGAGAGCAGGCCAGACTGTATGCAGCAGAGGCCCAGACAACCCCGACTCCTGCAGTTGATGGTATATTTTTGTTGTTTGGTGTTGTCGTGCATGTCTTGTTTGATTCTAGAGCCACACGGTCTTTTATTTCTGAAGATTTGGTGAGTAAATTGAGACTTGTCACGAGCCCATTGGCAGTACCATTGGATGTTGCCACGCCGATAGGTGAGACAGTGAGCTCAGGGAACTATTGTGGAGTTGAGTTCAGATTTGGAGACCAGCTGATTCCTGTTGAACTCTGCTTACTTCATTTAAGTGGCTACGACGTGATATTGGGAATGGATTTGTTGACCCAATATCAGGCATAGATTGATTGCCAGAGGAGGAGAGTTACTATACAGTTGCCATCAGGAGAGACACTAAGGATCGATGGGGATATTCGGAGACTGCCTAGGAGTCCTACACTTGCTTTGTTGTATGCCATTCAGCAGAAGGGAGACTTCAGACAGCTAGCTGATGAGGATGCAGAGGGGACCACAGATATTTACAGTATTCCTGTGATACAGGATTACATAGATGTATTCCCAGAGGATCTACCTGCACTTCCACCTCACAGACAGGTAGAGTTTAAGATTGAGTTGCATCCTGGCACTAATCCCATCGCTATTCCACCCTATAGGATGGCACATGTGGAGTTGATAGAATTGAAGACTCAGTTGGACGAGCTCTTGGCGAAGGGGTTCGTCAGACAGAGTGAGTCGCCATGGGGAGCTCCAGTCCTATTTGTGAGGAAGAAAGACGGTTCCATGAGGCTATGCATAGACTACTGGAAGCTAAACAGTTTTACAATTAAGAACAGATACCCTTTACCACGGATTGATGACTTCTTTGATCAACTCAGTGGAGTACAGTACTTCTCCAAGATAAATTTGAGGTCAAGGTATAATCAGCTGAGGATCCGGGAGTCTGATATACATAAGACAGCCTTCAAGACGCAGTATGGCCACTATGAGTTCACGGTCATGCCATTTGATTTGACTAATGCTCCAGCCGCGTTTATGGACCTAATAAACAAAATTTCCAGTCGTTTTCTTGACCAGTTTGTAGTAGTATTTATTGATGACATTCTGGTATATTCCCGATCAGAGACTGAGCACATACAGCACTTGCGGATTGTTATGGAAACACTGAGACAGAATAAATTATATGCCAAGTTTAGCAAGTGTGATTTTTGGATGAAGCAGGTCAAGTTTCTTGGCCATGTGGTCTCAGCACAGGGAATAGCAGTAGACCCGAAAAAGGTGCGAGTAGTATCCGATTGGCAGCAACCCACTATAGTGACAGAGATCAGGAGTTTTCTTGGGTTGGCTGGGTACTACCGCAGGTTTATTAAAGATTTCTCAAAATTGGCGGGTCTAATGACTAAGCTAACTAGAAAGGACAAGAAATTCATTTGGAGTGAGCAGTGTGAGCAGTCCTTTCAAGAGCTTAAGCAGAGGTTGACTACTGCACTGGTACTCATCACACCTACCCCTGGTGTGAGGTATACTTTGTGCACTGATGCATCCCTTAGCGGATTGGGTGCAGTGCTGATGCAGCAAGGACAGCCAGTGGCAACTTCACGGCAGCTGAAGCCACATGAGCTGAATTATCCTACGCATGATCTGGAGCTTGCAGTGATTGTGTTTGCGCTGAAGATATGGAGGCACTATCTATATGGTGAGAGCTTTGATCTCTACTCAGACCATAAGAGCCTCAGGTACATATACACTCAGAAAGAACTGAACCTTCGGCAGAGAAGGTGGACTGAATTCCTTAGTGACTGCAATTTTCAGCTGCATTATTATCCCGGCAGGTTGAATGTAGTTGCCGATGCTCTTAGTAGGAAGTTGAACAAGAGGGATGAAGTGGGTCAGATGTACCAACTGATTAGTGAGTATAATTTGGGTATAGCTACAGATGATACGCGAGCATATCTGTATGTAGTGACTTGCCAACCAAACATCTTATGCCAGATCAGAGATGAGCAGAAATCTGATGTATGGATTACATGACTGATAGAGGGTGTCAAGGAGGGCAAGCACACTGATTTTTGCTTTGACACAGAGGGTGCGTTGAGATTAGGGAACCGACTATGTGTTTCCAGTTTTGGACAGGCCAAAGGAACCCTAAAGGATGAGGCACACTTGAGTAAGTACACTATGCATCCAGGGGGCGACAAAATGTACTAGAACTTGAAGATAACCTTCTGGTGGAGAGGCATGAAGAGGGACATTGCCATATGTCTCCTGGTGTCTGACTTGTCAGCAAGTCAAGGCTGAGCACAGGAAACCATCGGGTTTATTACAGCCACTTCCGATTCCTGAATGGAAGTGGGACAGTATAGCAATGGATTTTGTTAGTGGCTTGCCGAGAAGTCATAAGGGGGAAGACACCGTTTGGGTCATAGTAGACCGATTGACTAAGGTGGCACATTTTCTACCTATTCGGTTTACTGATGCAATGAGTAAGCTGGGAGAACTTTATGTGCGGGAGATTTTGCGATTGCATGGTGTTCCTAGTACTATAGTGTCAAACAGAGACTCCAGATTCACGTCTCAAATTCTGGCAAGTCTACAAAAGGAATTAGGGAACAGATTGACCATGAGCACAGCATTTCACCCACAGACAGAGGGGCATTCGGAGAGGGTCATGCAGATATTGGAGGATATGCTCAGAACATGTGCCCTAGACTTTAGAGGAAATTGGAGTAAGCATCTACATCTTGCCAAGTTTGCATATAATAACAATTATCAGGCAAACATCAAGATGGCTCCATATGAAGCACTATACAGCAGACCCTGTAGATCACCATCCTGTTGGGCAAAGTTTGAAGACTAGGTACTCACTGGACCCGAGTTGATTGAGGAGATGAACCAACAGGTAAAACAAATCCAGAAGAAACTAGCTACAGCACAGAGCAGATAGAAGAGCTATGCTGACGAGAGGAGAAGACCTCTAGAGTTCTTGACCGGTGTTCAGGTATTTTTGAAGATCAGTCCACAGAGGGGAATCAAACGGTTTGGAGTGAAGGGGAAGCTAGCACCACGGTACATTGGTCCGTTTGAGATCATCAGACGGGTTGGTGCATGCGCTTATGAGTTGGATATGTTGAATAGATTGTCCTCAGTACATAATGTGTTCCATGTTTCGATGCTCCGGAAGTACGAACCAGACCTATCTCATGTTTTGCATCTGGACAAGATCATACTTCGAGATGATGCTACTTACGAAGAGCCAGCAGTACAGATCCTTGATCGTAAGGTGCAGAGTCTCAAGACTAAGGACATTCCTTTAGTCAAAGTCCTGTGGAGGCATCATAACCTGGAGGATGGGACCTGGGAGCTTGAGAGTGAGATGCAGAAGAAATACCCAGATCTCTTAGCCATGACAGATTGATTGGACACATTGTTAGGTATTTTTCATTTAAATTTTGAGGACGAAATTTCTTTTAAGGGGGGTAGATTGTAATCACCCTAGGTCTTATAATGCGTCCACATCAATATGAATTTTTGAAAATTCCAAATAAATATAAAAATTATTGGAAACTTGTTTTTAATGATCATTGTATGTTATTTAATCAAGATAAAATAAATTAGAACATTCAGATAGTTAAAAACGTGCAGAAAAGAGCGTTAAAAAACAAGATATCATACTGCCAACCGCGGTCCGTCTAATGCCGACCGTGGTCCGTGGTGAGAAAAATCCGTGAAAAGTGCAAAAACACACTGTGGACCGCGGTCCTTATAGGCAGACTGCGGTCATCAGTGGAAAAGTGTAGAAACGAGAAACTAGGTCACATCGGTGACCGTGGTCCGTAAAGTGCCGACCGCAGTCCATAAAGGGATGACGGAGGTCCATAAAATGAAAACCGAGGTCCATGAAGAGAAATCTGTCTGAAGACTAGGGTCCGTCTGATGCCGACCACGATCTATGTGCGAGCTATATATATGTTTCAAGCTCAGATTTTCTTATTTTGCACTGAAACGATCTGGGGTTTTGGAGAGGAGCGATAAGGGCAATTCACATGTGAGTTCTTTGATTTTCTTTGAGTTTTCTTTAAGATTTGAGCTCATCTAAGAGTAGTTGTCAATAGCTAGAAAATCAAAATGATGAAGAGTCGTTTGATAGTTTTTATTGTGGGTTTAGTAGCTAAAAACCAAGCCAAACGTGGTAAACCCTTTTCATTTCAATTGTATGTGTGTTTGGATACTAGCATGATGCATTTAGGATGGTTGTTTGGTGATAGAAATGAAGGGATTGATTTCATTGAAAGGGAATCCCGTTTTTAGGCTTGAATCAAGGGGTTTCGGTGAATAAACGATGTAAACAATCATTCCCTAGTTGATTTATGTGTTTAAATGATTGTTGGGTGTCGAATACACTAGATTTAAGTGGTAAACAGGATTAGTAATCACAAGTGTGGTGTACACATGTGAAATCCCATTATTTAGTGAGAAATTGTGTGTAGGTCGTGGTCCACACCGTACTGAGTGCAATCAATGGACTTGGATGTCGTTTTGGAGTGTTTTGGGTACACTCTAAAGCACTGAGTGATAACAGACCCTTAGGGTCGAGTTAGATGTGCATTATAGGCCCAAAATAATGTATCATTACCATCTAATGATGCAGATTGACGGTATTGGGCTGCTGAGCGAGGGGTGACAATCTAGCAGCATTTCAGCGTACACAGGTGGGGTTGATTATCTCTTCCTCACTCTTTAGTATTATGCAGACGTAGGATACGGAATATGATCTATGTTTAAATTCTTGTACTTAGTATCATGTTAGGGATGTATGCTTTGGGTGGATTGATCAACATGATATCCTAATGTCTGGTTATTCGCTTTCTAGTACTAGGATATTATGATCAGCTTGGTGTTTATTTGCTTTATTTGCTTGGGTTAGCATTTTGATTAAGGATGTTTGTATGTTGTGTGGAATGAAAACTATGATTGTGAAACTAAAGAACATTAAAGGTTTATTAAGAACTCCACATACCGGGGCGATGGACGGGCACTGATGGCACATCACGTTGAGGTTCTCCAGATGTCCCAGGACGTCATCGTGGGTATCCCCAACTAGGCCAAACTGCGAGCGGCTGTATGAGACCCTCGAATTTAGAAAGTCATGAGGATTTTTCCCTTGGTTTTAGTATCTTCTTAGGTTATGGTCTCAGAGGTAGACTTTTGTGTGATAAAGATGTCGTGCCTGATTGTGTTCAGGACCACAATTGGGATATCGAGGGTGGTTCACTCTTTTGGTTAATTCCTGATATTAGAGTGCAACGGATAAACTGACTAAGTGTTTGAAATGCCCCTAATGATTTGAAACTGTTTGCATGTTTCGTATGCTCGTTTGTATAATGCTATTGATGTGTAGGGGAGATCCACTGGGCTTTCGAGCTCACCCCATTTTTATTTTACAGGTACTCATGAACCCAACACTTAGTGAGGATGCAGACCGGAGACTGAAGGATGTATAGTGAGAGAGAGTGGTATTTTTGTTAAACTATGTCTCTGTTTTGTACAGTTTTTACGATGTATGTTTGAACTTGGGCCAGAGGGCCATGTATCATATTTTTGTATATGTGTATATACAATACTGTTTTACCATTTTGAACACTGTTTTTGTTTTAATTGATAAACTGATGATTTTTTTACGGTATTGCTAAATAGTGTTCAATGATTTAGAAAGATTTGATCTGAAAAGTGCTTCCGCTACTATTATCTTTATTTCCAGTATAAATATGATTTTTGAACATCCAGTGAATTTGATTTGAAACCAATTACTTAGTGAAGCATGATTAAAATGATTATTTGAAATTAAAGAAATGATTTAAACCTCGTGTATAGAGGTAGAAAGATAGATGATGACAACTGTCGCATGCCCGGGGCCTCGGCAGACCATGCGTTGAGCTTGGAGACGCGTGACGCCCAACGACAGGGCTTCAGATTGATTGATATGATGTTCGGTCCGGGGGTCAAGATGTGACATCAACCCGACCACAAACGATATGAGTGCCCTATGCTTGTTCAAGCTTCCAATGTACCCACCACTACTGTTACTTGAGGGAGAGCGCAGACCATCACACATTCTGATCCAGAGGTTTCCACGACTTTAGTAGAAGGTACTGTTTCTATTTTAGATTCTACCTTATATGTGTTGATTGATGTTGGGTCTTCCTTATCATTTATCTCTTGACACGCCATAGACATATTGGGATTTAAACCCTTTAGGTCACCCACCTGGCTCATGTTGAGTATTGTAGCCGGGGAACGCATTTACCCTAACCTGATTTGTGAGGATTGCATGTTGAGGTTGGGTATCTTGGAGACCATTGTTGACCTTCGGGTGTTAGAGTTCCTAGAGTTTGATACTATACTAGGAATGGACTGGCTAGCCGCGTACAATGCACATGTCGACTGTTTTGCCAAGAGGGTTGTATTTCAGATACCAGGGCAACCTGTTATTATCTTTTAGGGTAGTTCCTCTAATAGATCAAGAACCCAAGGTAGAATGGCGACTCAGTATGAGATTGATACCCTAGCCGGTATAACCACCCTAGATGAGGGATCTTCACGGGTGAGTATTGATGAGATTCTTATTGTTAGAGATTTTCCTGATGTGTTTCCTGAGGATTTACTCGGCTTGCCTCCTAAGCGGGAAATCGATTTCATTATTGAGGTTATTCTAGGGATATAACCCATTTCGATCCCTCCTTATCGAATGGCGCCTAAGGAATTGCAGGAATTGAAGGTCCAGCTAGAGGAACTGATGAGTAAGGGTTTCATTTTTCGTAGTGTGTCACCTTGGGGTGCTCCAGTGTTGTTTGTGAAAAAGAAATATGGGAGCCTCCATTTGTGTATCGACTATCGGTAATTGAACAAGGTGACAGTGAAGAATAAGTACCTTCTTCCCCGTATTGATGATTTGTTTGACTAGCTCAGAGGTGCCACTATGTTCTCAAAGATAGATCTGAGATCCGGGTACCATCAGTTGAGGGTCAGGGAGGAAGATCTACCGAATACGGCCTTTCGAACTCGTTATGGGCACTATGAGTTCCTAGTCATGCCGTTTGGCATGACAAATGCCCCTGCGATGTTCATGGACCTGATGCAGAAAGTGTTTTGTCCCTATCTCGACTCCTTTTTTTTATTATCTTTATTGATGACATTCTCATTTACTCGAAGACTAGGGAGGAACACGCCGAGCATTTGAGGATCACACTACAGACTCTTCGAGATCACCGTCTATATGCTAAGTATAGCAAGTGCAAGTTCTGGTTGACAGAGGTCCGATTTTTAGGCCATGTGGTAGGAGCTGATGGTATTTTTGTTGATCCGACGAAGGTCGAGACTATTATTAGTTGGCTGAGACCTACCACAGTGACAAAGATCAGTAGCTTTCTGGGTTTGGCAAGTTATTATCGCAAATTTGTACATAATTTTTCAAGGATTGCTGCACCTATGACGAAACTTACCCAGAAGAACGTGCCATTCATATGGACAGATAAGTGTGAGGAAGCCTTTTTTGAGCTGAAGCGTCATTTGACATCTGCGTCAGTACTTATGTTACCTGAACTCGGCCATGAGTTGGTGATCTATACAGATGCATGTGGGACAGGCCTTGGGTGTGTGTTGATGTAGGGAGACCAGGTGATTTCTTATGCCTCACAACAGTTGAAGGTACATGAAAGAAATTAATCTGTCCATGATTTAGAGCTGGCAGTAGTGTGTTTGCACTCAAGATTTGACAACACTATCTATATGGTGAGCGTTTTACGCTTTATTCAGATCACAAGAGCCTCAAGTGATTATTTTCTCAGAGAGATTTGAATATGAGACAGAGGAGATGGATGGAGCTTCTTAAGGATTACAACTTTACCATTCAGTATCATCCTGAGAAAGCCAATGTAGTGGCTGACGCATTGAGTAGAGTACGGGTCGATACAACTTGTGTGGCTAGACATATGTCTCAGGAGTGCATGATGATTGATTATGTGATAGTGATGAGTATCAACGAGACTTCGACCGAGACCAGAGTTAGTGCACAGATGAGAGCCCAGCCGGTGCTGCTTACTAAGATCATGGAGGTATAGCCTCTTGACGTTGATTGTGTGATATACTAGGAGTGGGCAGATGACACTTCTCGTGTGGAGTGGTCGATTGACAGTGATGGTGTACTGAGGTTTAGGGAATGATTGTGGGTGCCAGATGACCCTCACCTGAGACAGGGAGTATTAGCAAAGTTGCACCACTCGAGGTATATCGTTCATCCAGGCACCAATAAGATGTATTATGATGCTCGACGTACTTATTGGTGGCCGAGGATGAAGCGAGATATTGCAGCCTTTGTGCAGAGATGTGACACGTGCCAGAGGCTGAGCACTAGAGACGCGGTGGTTTACTACAGCCCTTGGATATTCCTGAGTGGAAATGAGAGCACATTAATATGGATTTTGTGATTGGATTACCCCAGACTCAACAGAGACACGATACTATTTGGGTTATTGTTGACAGACTAACTAAGTCTGCTCATTTTCTCCCGATTCATATTAGATATTCGGTTGAGAGGATGAGTCGATTATATATCCGAAAGATTGCGAGATTACATGGGGTCCCAATATCCATTGTGTCTGATAGAGATGCTCAGTTTACGTCCCATTTTTGGTAGAGCTTGCAGAGACAGTTAGGGACTAGAGTAAACTTGAGCACAGCTTTCCATCCACAGACTGATGATCAGTCAGAGAGAGTGATCCAGACTCTAGAGGATATGCTCCGTGCATGCGTTCTTGATTTTGGTGGTAGCTGGGAGGATCATTTAGCATTATGTGAGTTTGCTTATAATAATAGCTACCAGGCAAGTATTGACATAACACCATTCGAGCATTATATGGTCGACCTTGTCGATTGCCAGCTTGTTGGGCCGAGGTTGGTGACATAGAGTTTTGGGCCCTACTTTTGTACAGAAGCAGACCGAGAAAATCCAACAGATTCGTCAAAACATGAAGGTAGCTCAGGATCGACAGAAGAGTTATGCGGATAACCCGAGAAAGATCCTTGAGTTTGATGTTGGTGATCATGTACTACTTCGGATTTCTCCTCGGAAGGGGTAGACTCGTTTTGGTGTTTCAGGGAAACTCGCTCCGAGATACATTGGACCTTTTGAGATCCTCGAGAAGATAGGTCCTGTGGCTTACTGGCTAGAATTGTCGCCTCAACTAGCGGGAGTACATAATGTATTTCATGTGTCGATGTTGAGAAAGTACTATCCCGATCCCTCACACGTGATTGATTGGAGACATGTTGAGTTGCAAGAGGATTGTTCATATGATGAGGTTCCGGTAGTTATCATTGATCGGGCTGTGAAGAAACTGCGCAACAAGGAGATACTGATGGTACGTGTACGTTGGCAGTTTCATGGTACCGAGCAGGACACCTGGGAGCGAGAGGACTACATGGCGAGTCATTTCTCTGATATTATGAGAGTCACTTCTCGATCTTTTATTATTGCAGTAAATTTCGAAGACGAAATTTGCTTTAAGGAGGGGAGACTGTAACGACCCGTATTTTTAAGAAATTAAGTCCATGGGCTCAACATGTATTTTGATGTATTAATTAATAGATTATAAATAAAAATACATGATTTTACGGGTATTGTATAATTTAATGTATGAATTAAATGGTAATATGTGATTTTTAGAAATAAATTAATTAATGTGAATATTAAAATGAAAATGTAAATCCAATCATTTAATTCAATTATATATATATGTATGTATGTATGTATGTATGTATACATATAGTTATGTATGAATATATAAATGTGTTTGGTTGGATTAATTAAAAGAAATAAATAAATCAAATTAGAATATAATATATGATGAGGATACAATACAAATACATATGTTGATATATATATATAGATGCTTGGTTGGAAGAAATAAAATTAAATAAAAGAAAATAAGAGATAAAGCAAATAATAAAATGAAATCAAAATCACTATTAGTTATTGGATAAGAATGATGAGGTGGGTGATAATAAAAAGAATAATGAATTTGAGTTATTAAAGAGATAAAGGGGAATGAGGTGTTACCTTATCTTGGCATTTAATGTTAATGGACCCACCCCATCTACTACCACTATATAAAGGTTCTTCTTCCATTTCTTCCACACATCTCATTTCTACTCAAGGTGCCATCGAGAGAGAAAAAAAAAAAAAAAAAGAGAGAGAGAGAAAGAAGAAAAAAAAGAGAGAGAGAAAAAAGAAAAAAAAAAGAAGAAGGGTTGCGCGCTTTGAAAATCTGACATTTGGAGTAAACCATTTTTTTACTTCTTTTCAATTTGAAATTATTATGGAAATTATGACTTACAGTTTTTATAGTGTAATTTTCAATACAAGGCATTAGTTTACTATGCGACCCAAAAATTAGGGAATATTTACTGTATATATATATATCATTGTGTTCAGATTTACGAGTAGAATACAAATATGTATATTATTTGTACCCTCGTTGACCCTAAAAAATTATATGGTAGTTGGAAGTCAACATAGAGGGGATATACCCATTGATACTAGAATTTTAGTCTGTGGGTACTAAAATGTCTAAAATGAAACTCTGAACTTAATGACACTGAAATTAAGATTTTTGGAGGTTAGTGGACATATTAAATTCATGTTTATGTGATTTAAAGATTAATTAATAAAGATAGAAAAAAATGTATATAGGGTAAAAATAATGGTAAATAACGAAAAAAAATGTTATATAATATTGCATAACATTATAAAATACTTATTAGGGAAATATATAACATAGGAAATAATATTTATGTATTAAAGCGCCAAATTTATGAAAGTGGCTGGTTATTGTGTACCAAAGGTGGGACACATGTCGACAATACATATTTGTAGTATTTTGAGTCAATATAAAGGCTTAAATGACCTTGTTAACCATGTTGACCTTATCGATTTGACAGGTCGGCAAGGGTTAGGTTTAGATAGAGTTGACTATAGTTGACCAAGTCAATCCTTTGATTGACCAAAGACCATAAAGTTACAATTTGAGCCAAGTTTTATGTAGATATTAAGAAAGTAAGTTGATCACGCAGGATCAAACATCAGCGGGACACAACCGATTTCTAGAGGAGCACCAGGAGTTGAACATCCTTGTGAGTAGTGTTTTCTAATTTATCACTTAACTTGTTATTCTATCATAAACAAAATGTTCTTACATATTGAAATGCATTTGCAATCTTTAAATGTGATTTAAATGAAAATGTGCACCAAATATCGAGGTCCGAGTGTGGGTTAGGGTATTAAATGTGGTAGAGCATTGAGGACGAGTGGCTGTCGTACCCAGGGGTGAAGTCAGGCCAGGTCTATCAATTGAGGCTCCCCTAGATTATTTAGTGACCACCTAGCACAGAGTGCCCTGAGGGGGGTTCTGTGGGCCCAGATTGGGGTCGTCACCTATACACCTAATCGTCGGGTTTCTCCTGCTCGAGTGGATTTATGTGTTTCAGCATTAAAACTGTTTTCAAAATAAAAGGTGCACAACTGCATAGTGGATTTAATATTCATTAACGGTTGCATTCACTCGCATTATTATTATTGTGCATTCATACATGACATTGCTTTTCTAGAATATTTGTTCTAAGTTATAGATTAGGTTACATTACTTACTGAGCCGCTGTGGACAAAATTGGCTCACTACTCTAACATTTTAGGTTCTTCTTTTGCGGATAAGGAGAAGAAGGTGGTCATTGCGTGAAGCACACCTCGTTTACTTTGGTAGGTTTCCTCGCGTAGTTTATTGTTTTAAGAGTTAGTATAATATATAGGAAGTGAGAAAATATTGTAGACGTTTTGACTTAGGCATTCCGCTACTGCTACATTTAGGACAATGTATATATAGTTAACTTTTGTATAAAAAAAAATTTTACTGTACTTATTTGTTCCAATTGCTTCTGCATTTATTAAGATTACTCTGATAGTGTTATATATGGTATTGTGAAGAGGCTTAATAGTGTTTTGGGCAAGCTCAGTTTGGGAATGGGTTTGCCAGAACACTGTGCCAGTCGGTTCGTCCTTCTCCCTAGGGAAGGGGTCCCGACAACAACCGACCTTGATACTAAGGATCACCATATAGTGATATAAAAATGATGGCAACAAAATAGTAATACTGATAACAGTAATGCCAACAAAACGGTAACTTCGATATAACTGTATCGCGGGTAAAATAGTAGTGCCGACAAAACAGTAACACTGATATAACAGTGATGCCAACAAAACAACAACACCGATATAAAAGTAATGCCGATAAAATAGTGGTGTTGACAAACCTGTAACATTGATATAACAGTGATGCTGACAAAACAATAACACCGATATAACAGCGACATCGACAAGACAGTAACGCCGATGAAATAGTGATGCCCACAAAACAGTAACACTAATATAATAGAATGCGGACAAAATAGTAATGCCAATAAAATAGTAGTGCTGACAAAACAATAACACCAATATAATAGTGACATCAACAAGATAGTAACGCTGATAAAATAGTAATGCCGCTATAATAGTAATATCGACACTATTCTTGTCCCCTCTCATTTAAATTCCCGGCTCGTTCGCACCTTTCACCATTTTGATCACCCTTTCCTCTTGCTCTACGAAAATTTCTTCTTCTTTCTTATTTCGGTTATGCTTTTCTTGCTATCCGAGTCTGGTAATACCTCCACTCCTCTGGTGCACTCTACCGACACGTTGGTGTCAAAACCGTCAAGGTTCAAAATGTTAGCTCGCAAGTCTGTTCATCCACCATCAATGAAACTCGACTCGAATTCTTCAGATGATGAGCTTCCACTTGTGAATGTCCTCATGCGGATGTCTCGGGCGACTCAATCCCAGTCTAAATTGCCTCCTTCTGGTTTTTGCAAAGGTAAGAATCCTTTATTTTCTCAATTTACTCTTTCTGATTCACCCCTGTCTCTCTAGCAAAATTGAAAGTTCCTGTCTCTGACCCGATGTGCTCAAAAGCTCCTCTACCTCCCTCAACGATATCAAGCTCAAAAAAACTTAGAGAAATTTCTAAGATCTATGAAATTCAAGAACTGGTGGGTCTACTCAAGTGAACCTTTCTCCAATCCAATCTACAACGACTACAACTTAAGCTAGTGGCTCTAGTGATCAAAAGGTCATCACAAGGCCCGGTAGAAGGAGATCAAGAAGGTTTCTTGGTGTAAGGAGGTGATCTAGGAAAGATATGTTGCAGAGCTTTATAAAACTAATGGAAGATGCTGGGTTGGAACTTTTGCTATTGACCTTGAAGCTACTCTTGCTTATGACAAAGCTGTTCTTTACCCAAGGGGCTCCTAGGCTAGAACCAATTTCTATTACTATCAAAACTCTATTTTTCTCTCTCTTTTTTCACCTCCTAGCAATGATACCAGTAATAATACTTCTAATACTACTACTAATGTTAGTAGTACTAGTATTTTGTTGTCACCCATTCCATCTATTTTTGATAAGTGTGGCAATGTTTCATCAAATGGGTCTGCTCCCTACGACAGTAAAAACATCAATAATTTCTTTTACTCCAATGATTCAAGATCTGGGCACTTGGAGAACATAATTCCTGAGAGTTGCTTAAGGCCATCTTCCAACTTAAACTCAAATCCCATTGATTTTGATCCTTCTACTACTGCCACTGTGCCTGGTCACCCTAAGAATGTTCTTGTATTTGATCTTAATGCTTCAAATAATATTGGGTCTTTATTAGAATCAGATTTGATGTCGAATAATGCAGGGTTTTCATCCAGGTATATGGAAGAGCTGGATCATGGAATGTTATGGGTTAATGGCAATCGTCATCGTCATCATCTTTATTATCATCATGCGATGTTAATATTATTGATGAAGTACTTAATGATTACAGCATTGGTCCTCAAATGTTGGAAAATGGGTGCCTGAAAGATCTTTTTCCAGCAAGTCAAGATCTTAGTTTTGGGGGCTATATGTCTCATCAGTAGCAGCAACCCTCTTTTTTGTATAAGAAGAAGAAGAAGAAGAAGAAGAAGAAGAAGAAGAAGAAGAAGCCCTCATTTGGCTTGTTTCATTGAGAAAGACGAAAGTTATCATATCAACTTTGGTATTGTCTCAGTTTGTAATGTTTTTTTTCTTTTTTTTTCTTCTTGGGTGTTCTGTTTTCTGTGTGATCTTTCTCAAAAAATATCAAATCGAGAGATTGAATGGGTTTTTATCATCATCATCATCATCATTATTATTATTATTATTATTATTATTATTATTATTATTGCTTTTATTACTATAAATGGTGTGTTGGAACGAGATACTGAGGCTAAAACAAAAATAAATAGATATATAAAACATAGTAAATAAAATACAATAACTTAAACTAATAAATCTCATCAAAATCTTGGGCAAGGCAATCTGAGGCACATGATCATCAACATTGGGTTGCCATAAAATGATCATCAAGGTGGCCATCTGTTATTTGGGTCATCATTACCTACCACAAAAGTTGGCCTTTTTTTGTTGGGAAATGTCGGATCACTTGGGTTTAAAGCTTGAACCCCCTCGAGATATAAAATGTTTTTTCAGTCTTGAGAAAATAGTTGTCCTTCTTTAGTCATTTTTTGTGTCTATTTTATTAGGTTTTCGTTCCTTCCATACTAATGTGACGCTATATTTGTGTTTCTAAGTTCTCAATTTGTTATGTGGCCTATTAATTTATGCTTCTAAGTTCTGTTTTGAGGATTCACTACAAGAAAAAAGACCTTTAATAGCTTGGAAAAAATGCTATCATAAGTGATAGATAGCACTTTTATCACCGCTATTACAGCCCATGCTATTGAAAGTCACTTACCATAATAGCATTTTTAAAACGCTATCAAATGCTAGCCTTTAATAGCGTTTTAAAATAGCTATCAAATGTTGTCATTGATAGCGTTTTAAAAAAGCTATCCTATTATAGCGTTTTCAAATAGTTATGGAATGTTGTCCATTAATAGCGTTTTTAAATAGCTATCCTTTAATAGCGTTTTCAAATAGCTATAGAATGTTGTCCATTAAATAATCAAATTATAGCGTTTTTTAAAAGCTATCATGTTATATACTATGATAGCATTTATGTCTAGCCATGGTTTGATCTCCTTTGATAGCATTTAATGGTGGCTACCGTTGAATATCCTTTGATAGCGTTTTTT
>JAJIYU010009641.1:0-16817 GCA_030144865.1 Tinospora cordifolia | reverse complement strand
ATGCTCTAAATACATATTATACTAAATATAAGTAAATACACTACATTTTCTATTATATTAATGCACATTATACATAAAATACGTATAATATAATTAATCTGCTATGCAACTAACAGTCATGTGTATAGTGCACTACCACAGTAGTCATGCGATTTCTAGAGAACTACATTCTGTTCGTGCGTGTCTCATTTCCTCTCATGCATGGGACTTCAATGCATAAGACCTTAGATTCAAAAACATGAATTATATATAGCAGAAAGACGTTGTACCTTGATGCTATCCGCTGGCTCATTTGTTTGCCTCACACAAATGCTGAGAATGGTTCTAGGGCTCTATTTCCTCAAAAGAACGTGTATATCCTTAGGAAATGTGAAACAGTGATGGGAAAGCATGTCTCCTCCGTGAAGCAAACACCTTACCTCGGTACCCCTATTCAGAGTCTCATTACAATCCAAACTCCCCACAAACTATGTGATTCTTCCTCTCTCGAAGCTTGAGTGACTATTACCAAAGGATGGAATGGATTGGAACTAACTCAAAATTCGTGGAGAAGAAGGTTAGGGTTGATATTAGGTCGCTAGTGTTGGTTTCAGGGAAAGTGTGCAATTGCAAGGTTGAATAATCAAAATTAGGGTTTTCTGCGCAATGTTTAAACTTATATATTTATGCATTACTACAATAATTCTATTTACTACCGTGATAACCAAAGCCATATCAATTTTTTCTAGGTTTTTCTCACACTACCGTGGTAGTCCATGCGCATTGTTTCACTATGATGGTAGTCGGTGTTTGTTGCATTCTTTCATTTTATGCAACGTTCTGTGTTTCATTTTGACTTGTCAATCTTTATGTTCATCGATTATACGACTTAAATACCATGATTTCATGGATTTTCTAACATTTATTACACTCAAAATATTTTTATTAAATTTATTTTATTTATCAAATTTTGTATGAATTCTAGGGTATTACAACTTACCTCCCTTAAAAGAATTTTGTTCTTGAAATTTGATGGAATCACATACCTGTATGATGTCATCTAGTTAAATGCCCCTGGTGAAGAGGTCTAGGTTCTTTTTCTGCGTTTCATTGTCCAATTCTCAGGTTGCCTCTTTTATGTCATGATGTCTCCACAAAACCTTGATTAAAGGGATGCCCTTGGTTTTGAGACTCTGCACCTTACGATCTAGTACCCTAATTGTTGGTTCCTTAGAAGTTGCATCGTCCTAGATATCGACTTCCTCCCAGTATATGATGCGAGATGGGTATGGTTCATACTTCCATAGTATGGATACATGGAATACGTTGTGGATTGAGGACATTCTATTCAACAGGTGCAGCTCATAGGCACATTCACCAACTCGTCTAAATACTTCACATGGACAAATAAATCTTGGGGATAGCTTTCCCTTATACCTGAATCACTTGATTCTCTTTTGAGGTTTGATCCTCACGAATATTCTATCACCTATCTGGAACTCTAGAGGTATTCTCCTCTTATAACCATAACTCTTCTATCTAGTCTGTGTTGTGGCCAATATCTTTTGAATTTGCTTGACCCAATAATTCATTTCCTGCACTAGGTTTGCCCCTGTATGCACGTGATCTTTAAAATTGACCTAGTATGATGGTGATCTGCAAGGTATGTGTAATACCTTAAAGATTTGTGCTAAATGAAATGAAATGATAAATGAAGACCAATTCATTTCTAGAATCCATTAGCAAGTCCAAATGAGCCTAAAGACCTCTCAAGGGAGTGAAATTTAAGAAAAAGGACCGAAATGAAATAAAGTGAACACCTCAAATAGTTTAGGGATCCAAAATTCATTTCATTTGCACACTTAAGGGTTCATTTACTTGTTATGCATCAAGGGAATCTAAATTAGGAAAGAAAATGGAAAACAAACCTAGCTAATTAAAAGGTATAAATTTTGTAAACCCAAAAGTGTGTTCTAAGGGCCTAAAATCCTTGCCAAATGGGAAATATGATTTTTTATTAAATTCATGTGGACCCAAAATGTGTAACCACCTCTAAGCATGTATATCACAACCCATATACATAATAAACCGTCCATGCTTGATTAGAAACCCCAAAAGAATGATCCCATGCACACACGACAAATGATCACTTGCACCCAAGCTATATGCACACAAAAAATCCCATAACCACAAATCCTAACCCTAGCCGTCACCTCTTGTGCTCACCCTAATAGAATGGAAAGTTTCAATGAGGAAACATACTAAAAGTCAAGAAGATTCCATGAGCTAAGGGGCTGGCCATGTGCACACCAAAGAGAAGAACCAAGAATAGAAAGTTTCCTCTTGTTCCCCCATGGCACCAAGAATAGATCATGCACATTGTCTAACTTTCCCTTACTTGATAAACACTCACAAAAAGAGAGAAAAGTTGTTGATTTCACTTAGCATCCAACAATAGAAAGGCCATCCGCTAATGAAGATCAGTTGTTCACAATATCCCACTTAAAATTGGTGCCAAAAAGAGAGCATGAGAAGAGGAAAGTTGCTATCTTGACGCCAGTAGGGAATCAATCACACTTAGAAAAGTTTCTTTACACATAAATTGACTTGATTTACTTGTTGATGCTTACACCTCAACCTTGGAAACAAATAAAAACCATGGACACTAGGGTGTACCCATGCCCTAACGCCAAGAAAGAAATGTTTCCTATAGAGGCCTGTATGATGACCAAGCAAAAAGGCCAACTAGGAAAGACACTATGAGCGTGAAATCAGATTTGGTATGGGACATCTAAATGAGATTATAATAAAATCCAAACCCTGATTTGTGCACACACATACTAGGAAATCAAATAGGGATCACATCTTGTGAATGAGAAACCCTAATCTTCAAAGTTGCCAAATTGTGCACCCCTTGGATTATTGGAAAGATGCACATGCTAAACCGTCCCCTTGTGAGTGTGGAAAGAATCTCTTGTGTGTGCTATCCAAACCATCCCCCTTGCTGAAAAAACTCTATATGAACCCCCCTAGTGCTCTCATTCTCCTCATCCCAAAGCAAGAGTTGACACTTCCCTCTTGACTTTCTCTAGCCCTCTTTTTGGCAACCCCTTCTCACTTCTCGTGTTCTTGAATGCTTCAAAGTGAGAAGCTTAGTTTATTCAGTATTTTTTAGTATACTTGGATTGGAGTGCTAGACATTTGGGAGAAGGGAACCTTTGCCAAATTTTCTACAAACTAGCAACTACGGTGGATGGAATTTCTTGAACTCAAATTTTACTAGTTTGGATTAATAACATGATCAAGCATGTTTTAATATTAGTTTATTATACATTCTTTCAGATTTTAGTTTCATTATTCATGATTTAAAATTTAGTTTTAGTATGTATGCTATTTAAGCATTCATGATATCATGCCATGCGTAGTTCCATGCTTAGGTTTGCTTTACAAGTATGACACATGCTATGTGATGTTTTTACACTTTTAAATGTTTATATGCTAAATTTTATCTCTTATGTATGACTCATGAATGTGAGAGTTAAATATAAGAACTTGAAATTTAATAACCATGTACTATCATAGTGATCCACAAGGATACTATGGGTGTTCTTTACATATACTTATTGTATATGGGTCTCATTACTGTGTGTAGATGAATATTGCCTAAAATACTTGGAATATAGACATGAGATCCTAATCCCAATGGAACGTGACAAAATAAATTATCCTTCCATCCAAAAGTGGGGTATTTTGATAAGAACATTAAGGAATTAGACCCCCTTTCAATCTAACATATAACCATACACAAGAAATTGTTTGAATCTCTTAATGAAATTGAATGTGTTATTGATTTGAATTAGTGATTTAGTTGTTTTTAAAATGATCCATTGGGTTATGTACTCATCCTTCCTCTTTCATTTTTTTAGGGAATTGAACTTCATCAAGACTATGAACATTAGATAGGTTTTTAAATTTAGAAGCTTTCTAGTTTCTAAATTCATGTAAAGGCATGTTACCCAAATTTTGAATTTTCGTTGCAAGTTTCTATTTTGAGTTGTGTACTCTTTCTTTTTAGAAGTTTAAATTTGAAGTCAAGTACCCACTTTTATTAAATCAATAAAGTTTTAGAAAGTTTTCTTCTACCTCTTGTGCAATTGCCTTAATGAATGTTTTTAATTAAATAAGGCGTGAGATAATTGAATTAGAAAGATAAGTTGTGTACTTGTAATTGTAATCGGATCTTAGCCCGCCCTGTGGTTAAACCAAATTGAAAGTCTTGGGGGCTGGGGTGTTACATTGGAACTCTATTTTCTATTTGTCAGTTGTAGGGCAATGGGACCAACTTTACTTTATTTGTCCATTTAATTGTTGGAGTCAACTGTTGGGCCAACTATTTGTTATTCACATGAACCTCAGCCACAAGGGCTAGTATTTGACTAGTATTGAGGTTAAGATGTTTTATTTCGTTTAGTTTGTCATCCTAGTATTGTTGTTCATTCATGTTATGAATTACACTGATAATGACTCTAATGTATGATGGGATGTGATCTAGTACAAGTAAACCAGAATATGATATTGGAAATAGTGATATCTTGGTGCCCGAACGGTGACAACGAGAGGGACCATATGCAAGGCAAGAGTGACTGCCCTTTATGATATGATTATGTCTCTAATTGAGAGACAAGTATGCCTACAGTGGTGAATGTGACCAAATTCCAGGGCCAAGATGTTACAGGCTCCAACTCGTCACAAGACATCGATGGTGATGACCACTTCCATCAGCATCAACACAAAGCTCATTTTCGACAGAAGCAACAATAACATCGGCTCTAGCTCGGCACAAGATGTCGATGGTGATCATTGCTTCCATTGGCTTTGTGCCATTAGTAATAGGAACCAAAACCTAACAAAGAAACAAAAAAATGAAATGAAATGGAAACAAAATAGTAGTAGTCAAAAATGAAGAGAGAGAGAGAGAGAGAGAGAAAGAAAATGTGTAACACCCCGCCTCCCATCCTTGGGCCCACAATATCTGACGATATTCTACCATGTGCATGCAAGATTGACATTTTCTTTCCTTGGGCCATCCGAGGAGATGGTTCATGTCATTTTATCTCTTTCCTTTCTCTTTCCAAATCCTTGAGACTTCCTAAGTAACATCAACTCATGCACAAAGATAAAATATTGAGAAATCTTTAGACAAAATAATTCAATTTCAGTAATCAATTCAAAGATCCAAAAGCTACACAACCTATGTTTTTATTATAACATAAACAACTTAAAAATTTGAATAAAATAAATTGGGTTGACATGCCTGACTCTAATACCCCAAAAGTCTATAAGACCTTCGCGTCACTGGTGAACAGTAAAAAATAAAATAATTAATTAAATAAATAAAAAATAGTAAGGTACTTGAAAATCATGTAGAATAAGTCTAAATAAACTTAAAATAAATATAAAAATGATATAAATTTATGAAAGCATGAGACGTGGTAAAGAAAAGACGCAAAAAGCCAAAATTCCATTGGTTACCGCAGTAAATGGAAGTGATGACCACGGTAATCCTAGACAAACCCAAAAAATGGAAAGAAATACATTGCCCTGTTTACCATGGTTAGACTGTGGTAATTCTATAATTATCACAATAATTCTAGCGTGACCACGACAATCACGGGAGAAAACCCAAAAACAAACCATGAGCATTGTCCTGGTCACCACGGCCACTGAGGTGATAATTTTATAATGACTACGGTAATTCATCGTTTTCTATGAAAATGAAATGTTTGTGCAAAAACCCTAGATCTAGATACCTTGCACCGTGAACCACAATTTTCTCTCCAAAACTCTCACTAAGCTTTCCAATCTTATTTCTTAGCTTTCCAATCGCAATAATTGAGCTCTCACAAACCTCTCTCTAAGGGTTTATAAGCTCGAATCCGTGAAGAACAAGCTCCACCAAGAAGAAGATTTGTGGAGTTGTGCTCCAAGACGTCTTGTGCTCAGGTAAAAATCACAAAGCCCACTTGAAATTATGATTTCTTCGTATTGTGAATCATTTTCCTAAGTGTAAACATGTTTTCCTTTGAAACACACACAATTTGAGGGGTGCAAGATGTTGCTTTGGCGTGAAGCAAAGAGGAAGAGCGTAAATCTTCAAGGTATAAAGATTTCCCCTTAGTTTGATGTGTGTTTTAAGTCTAATGTCCATGTATTGAGGTGTTAAACACATGTAGCCGATTCCAGCGACCGTGGCAATGCGAAGGATTACCGCGGTAATTCGTAGTGTACCTCGTCCTTTCCCTTGTTTCTATTTCCGTCATGTGTACACCATGAAACACATATGTAAAGAACACAAGTCTAGGATTTTTACCATGTTTTGAATACCTTAGACTCACATTAACTTATTGTTAAAAATCTTAGAGGTCTAAACTCGTGTGACAAGGAGTAACAGCAAAAGGGAAGAAGATACACAAACTGTGTGTGATTTATGTACTCCCTAGCCTTATTTAAACTTTGAATGCCAAGTATGTTGTGTGTTTTACTTTCAATGAACACCTAAAAGCATGCTAGGGAATATTTGGTTGATCTTTGATTGGGAATGGCTTGATGTTTGTCCATGATATCTAGTTTATTTGTGTTATAACATACATATATAGACGTTTCATGCCTTGATCTCCATGAATGGTCAAACATACCTGATTTGTTTACTTTAAATTGTTACATATGATGAATATGTGTGAATTGGAATGGAATGTGCAACTAAAGAATATTAAATTAAGATTAATAATTCCACGTACTGGGGCAATGACTGGCCTTTGAGTGCCATCGTGGGTGTCTCCTACCCGAGCTAACTGCGACAATTGATTGTGTTTTCGGACGGAGAGTCACTGCGGACTTCCATCCTTAGATCGTGGTCCCAAAAGGTAACTGGCCTTTAGGCATTACCCCCAGATTCGCTCCCGAACCACACGAGGACATTGAGAGCAAGGCTCTTTTGGTCTTGCGTACGACAAAATAACCAATATAGTGTTTGAAATGCCCTAATATAATAAAAGTGTTTGCATATCTTGTATTCTGGTTTGTATAATGCTAGCGAGGTGTAGGGATGATCCACTAGGCTCTCGAGCTCACCCCATTATTTCATTTTAGGTGATCATTGACACTGCAAGAGTAGACCAACCATAAGAGGCCTTCTTTTTGGTCGACGCCTCACTAGGAGGTTGTCACTATTTTTAGTTTCATTTTGGTTTAATGTTTTATTATCATTTTGTTGTAAATAATTGGAATTAGGCATGAGCCCCCTCCTTTAAATTGTTTCACATGTAAATTAAATGTTTTGGAACTAAGGCCTATTGGGCAATGTTTATATCTCCATATTATGCATTAGAAATGATTTATGAAATTTTTATATCCTACAAAGGGTCTCTTTTGGTTATATATGCTTTCACTATGGATTTTGTAAATATTCATAACTGCCACATATAATATCTTAATGAATCTCATTTTTCTAGCAAAATTTGCATTTGAAAGAATACTATGTATTTCAAGTTGATTTCATAATTTATTTGTAATATCCCACATCGATCCGACTCTAGAGGGATTCCTGGGCTAAATATGCATTTGAGGGCGTCTTCATTGTGTCGAGCGCTTTTGGGAGACTTAGGTTCGAGTCTTGCCAAGAACAAAACTCTACACCCAGTCAGTGGTAGCTAAGGTGGGGACAATATCAGTACGTTGTGGGCCCAAGTTGTTACAAAAGGTATCCGAGCCGCTTTGTGTGTGATGGAGGTATGAGTCCTACAGATAGGACTGTTCCCAAGGGGGGTGGATTGTAATATCCCACATCGGTTCGACACTAGAGTGATGCCTGGGTTAAAAGAGCAATTGCAAGCCTTACTAGTGCTGAGCGCTTTTGGAAAACTTAGGTTCGAGTCTTGCTAAGAACAAAACACTACACCCATTTAGTGGTGGCTAAGGTGGGGACAATATCGTCATAGTGGGCTTGGGTGGTTACATTATTTGAAAGAACAATTTGAAGCATGAGATAGACAGAATGAGAAGGAACCCCATGTGGCCTCCGGCTCTTGACGAAAGACCCACTTTTTGGCATGTCCTACCGAATATGCGTGCGTTGTCTTCACGTGTGGCCCCGACGACTAGTCGCACAAATAGAGAGAGAGGAATTCGGGAGCCGGGATGTCACACTAACAATTAAATAAAGTCTATAAAGCTGACTAAGTAACACCCAGGAGTTTATATCTTCTGATTACTGAATCCTTGAAATGTTCGATAACAAGGATGAGCTCAAAGCCTAATAAATCATCCCAAATATTTAAAACATTGTTTCAACAAATAAGACATACATGTCAAGCATTATCAAATATTACATGATTCACACAACTCATTGTTCACATTATATTTAAGACTGAAAGGAGTTCACCCTCTGCGTTCTGAGTCTACGGAGAGATATCACTCTAGAAACTCAAACCCTTATTAGTTATGAGGGATCAGTCCTAGAAGCCATTTCACTTCGGGCTCAATCTTGACACCCAGTTCCAAGTCAAAATATGGGAACGCTAGATTTAGGGTTGGAACACACACGTCGCTTTGGTACGTGGTTACAATCTTAATTAATCTTTGGTTAACTATAAAACATGGCAATCATGCATAAGTATAGACATGGATTAAACATGTGAGCATGGTAATATCATGGCATGGAACATAACACATTCTACATCTTGATTCATGTATGCCTAAGCATGCATATTTAAGCATGACATGTATATTCCAACAAAATCATACACGTAAATCTTGGAAGTAAAACTTGGAAACCACTTCCACCTTGTATGTTTAAACCCTTTGAGTTGGTATTCCACGCTTCTTCAAGTCTCCAAACTTGAAAATCAAGACTAATGGGTTATTCACCTGTTTCTAACATTCATAGATCATAATCTAATGGTCTTTCATCATGGATAGCCTATCATATGCATGGATCTCACCCTAGACGAGCTTAATCAAGGTCTTGGGTCTGCGTACAATGGTAGGGAGAGGAATTACCATGACAATTAGTTTGCAGGATTGAAAACAAAGGTTTTAAGAGTATTATTGTGTTAGGCTACCACAGTAACCAATGGTCATTGGTGAGGTTCGGTTGGATTACTGTAGTAGGCCACTGTGGTAACTAGAAGGTGTTTCCAAGACTTGGACACACTACCAGGTAGTCTGATTAGATTTTCCCAAAAGCAGATGAACACAACGACACTACCGTGATCACTACCACAGTAGTTAGTAGGAAGACAAGATTTTTGGGTTTGTTTCACTCGTTTTGTGTTCTCATACGACCATGGCACTCTAGTACTTTGACTTCTAGACGATAAAATGTGTGCATGGCACTAAGATAGGGTGTCCATACCTTTGTCGAGCCTTCAAATATGTTTGGTTGATCAACACACTTGCTTTGCAACAAAATCTATGCCAAACTATATTTCTCGTCCTTCCTAGTACTCTATTTGTTGTGTAGAACAACTAGGGATGAAAACATATGCTAAGTAACTACTGGGAGAGTAAGAAGAGGACTGGTTTGTTCTTGTTGGGATGAGAACAATGATTGCTCAGCTTGGTTTTATATTGTAACAACCCATAATTTTTATGACACATGGACATAACGTATGTGTGCATAAGCATGTATTATACACGTACATATAAGTGTACTTAATGTCACGTGGAATAAAATAATACAATTTATAAAGAGGGTTAGAAAACAAAGAAAAAAAATTAAACAAATAAATAAATTTGGGTGATTTAATATTAATAATAGTAATGAGGTTATTATAAGTTAAATGTATTACATTAAATAAATTATATTATATAATGGGTTGAATTGAGATTATATAATATGATTCATAATGGGTACAATTATAAATCATATTATGTAATGGGTCCATAATCATATTATGTAATTACGGAAACAATGTTGAGAGCAATTGCAAACAAATCAAAACAAAAAAAAAAGAAAATAAAGGAAAAAAAACAAGGAAAAGAAGGTGTGCGTGGTTTACATGGGAGCAATTGGTTAATATATATATATGGATGGATGGATGGATGGGCATACATTATATAATACATATAGGGCGGTGGCATTTTTGGATGTTTCTCATTTCACCTCGTTATTTCGTGTTTCACTCCTAGAATGCAAACCCAAAGACCAAAGAAACGGAACGTACGCATAGAACAAAAGGGAAAATTTTGATTTTTCAACGGATTCATCACGTAGGTAAGCCATTCTTTCTTATTTTTGTTACAAAAATGTTAAGTAAGTCACGTACTACGATCTTAGGGATGTAATTTTTACTGTAAGGGGTGTTTTATAGTAATACCCAAAAATGGAGTGTCACCCCACCGTGATTAAAACTAAGTGAAAATTATACTAATACACTCCCAGTGATACACAAATTCCAGATATATGGTAAATATTCATTTATTTATCCTGTAGACACCAAAATAAATATCCAAACTTAAATTAGCCTTAAGGGGGCTTTTGGGTACGTTAAACCCTAATAAAATTCTAATTGGATCCCATTGAAATGTAGAGAACAAAAATACATAGTCATCAACACCAAAATTGTAAATTTTGGATATCAATTGAAATCTTGGTTAACCAATTGAGTTATTTATCAAAATTTCAAAAAAATTAGTAAAAATATAATTGGGAAGCCTTTTTATTTTATTTTCTACTATAAAAATATTTTATATGAGCAAAAAAATTATCTTAAAGATTATTGAGCATATTTGAGTTAATGCGCACCATACATGGGATCAAATGCATATATTTGATGAAATATGAGCTATAAATACGTTGAAAATGATTTATGAATAAATTTAAATGAGTTAAATTTGTTTTGATACGTATAAAATGATTTTGTTGGTTATAGGGATTATATTGGTGCTATGGAGATAAATTATTATTAGATATTAGGAATTAGTTGAGCATTAATTTTGGTGAGTAATCTTTGTTTGTGGTATTATATGTGATATTGGTAGTATATTAAAAATTTTGATTTTATTTAAATAAAATGATATATTGCATTTCATGTTTATCTTAATTTCAAGAAATGATTTTGATGTATTATAGCACGTCAATTACATACCTAAGTAGGTTATTGACATGATAGCATTTTTATTGGTTATAATCTCAGGGAACAGACTCATAATATTAATCGTTGTAGTAATCTTGGTTGGTGCATTCCTGACATGAGATGAATGAGATAGAAATTGATAAATAATTAGATAATTAAAGGCCGATGCATTCCTCATTTGTGCACGAGAGGAGCATATTCACTTTATTATCTTGAAGGAGAGAGATGGTTTATGTTTTAAAAAAGATTGCATATTGTTGAAATTGAATGCATGTTTACACATTATATTATAAATTTATGTTATTTTTATTTCATTTGCAAGTGATTTGGAATTTGCTTTGCCTTGTATGTTTTCATACATATGATGACTATATAATACAATAAGTTAGATTAGTCACTGAGATTGTTGTTTGCTCACTCTACTTGTCATTATTTTTTCCAAGTTTTGACAAGAAAGAGAAAGAGAAGATGTTGTAATATCATTACTAGTTTTTTTTTTGGATTTAATAGTACGTGGTAATTGTAATAATTGCCCAGACTATTATATTTGGAGATGTATATAGATTTGTTATCATCTGAATGTATTGTTAAAACAAATTATAGATATTACGTGAATAAATAGTTAACTTGATGAATGAATATCTATTTTTATATTGATTGTGATCTATCAAGTAATTTGAATTTAGTGATATGTTATATTTTTAGAGGAGACTTTCAAATTTTTTAGGAAATTGGTGATTGGGTTAGGAAGGCTTACAGGGTTTCTAACATGTCAATACTCTGACATGTTTGGAAATTTTGTGTCAGTCGTAACGTCACCTGAGAAGGGGTTATGACATATACAAAGTTCAATGTGACAAGTTTTGGGAAGTTTTTGAGTTGTTTCTTTGATCACGATGTTTCTAACTTTGTTTTACTTGCTCCCCACACACAAATATTAGTAATTTTTGTCTTTAAAAAGTTGCCAATTCGTTTAGAGGTTTCTATAATACCCCAAAAATTTGTATGAAATTCGATAAATAAAATTAAATGAAGTAAATTGAGAAGTATCGATTCTTGAGAATTTTGTGAAAATTTTGGTGCAAATTTAATGTATATTTTTACATAGGAAAAGGTAGCCCAAATGAGAAATAGAAACAAAATAAAACAGAAATAAAAGAAAAAAAGGACTATTTTATGTTGAGCTACCGTGGTAATGTGGCCCAAAGCATAAAATTGCCAAAAAACCAATGTTGCGCGTGACTACCACAATAGCGAATCTCATTACTATGGTAGTGTGTCAAATTTTGCGGAAAAATATAGAAAATCCATTGAAAAATAGTTTCCAAAAGCCCCAAAACCCTAATACGCCAATTAATAATTTTTGTCTGCAAAAATTGGAGTTTTAGAAGGTTTTTCACATTGGAAACACTCCAAACTTGCTAATTCTTAATCATTTGAACTCTATATAAACCTTGTACCTCTCCCCATTCTCTTCATCCTAGCAAGAACTGAACAAGTTTCTTCTTGCTCTCTCTGCTTCCCTCTTGGCATCTCTTTTTTCTTTAGCTATTCTAAACAACAATTAGAGTTGTAGTAACAAAGTTTTGCACAAATTTTGTGCTAGAAGGAGATTCAACAGAGGGGCTTAAGGATTAAAGCTATTCGAGGTGGAAGTGATTTCTAACTTTTAATTTATTATTTTGATTCAATAAGGTTTTGCATGTGCGCTTGTTTGAACATACATGATTTGTTTTGAATTAAATATGCCATGTCTAGGATAGACCATACTTAGAACATCCATGATTCATGTGCATAATGTGTGAAGATATGTTATAACATGCTTATGATGATTGCCATGTTCACATGTTAAATTCCTATTTTAGATATATGACAAATTCTTTTACACTTAAAGAAAGATTAATGAAGATTGTAACCATGTATAGGCGTAGTGTCCCACAAGGGATTGTTGTGGGTGTTCTTAAGATTGTAACAACGGGGTTTGTCCTTAGTTCACACGGGTAAGACACAAAGTCTCGAATAATGGGTTTGACCCTAGATCCATTGGAAATTGGTATAAAGATTTCCTTTTCCTTCTTGATGAGAATAGAAAGAGAACACAGAGGTCAACCCTTCCGGCCTTAACTACAACTGTTAAACAAATAATTCATTGAATCATGCAATGTCTATAAGTGTTTGACATATTTGCCTTATTTGTTGAAATAATGACTTAAATATTTAGAATGATCTAATAGGTTTTTGCTCACCCTTTCTTTTTATAACATTTTAGGGAACTAAAATTAGATACTACATGAACATCACATAGACAATTTTTTCTTATGATTTTATTTTATTATAAGGTATGTTCACCCAATTTTTTTAAATATTAAGATTATTTCCACTATGATAAATATTAAGGGTTGTGTACCTTTTTTATTTAATTAAGAATATTGAATGATTTTGTTTCCTTATTGAGAAATGTTATGAGTTAACGTTACCCAGAAAATCTTAGGGATTTCGGACTAAAATGGAAAGAACGAAATAAAATAACGCTGACTCGTATCCCGATTGAGTGGTGTGGTCTACATGTGAAAGATTCAGGGGAGGCAAAGTATTACAAAGGTGGTATCATAGCTCAATTAGTAGATGTACTAGGCAAGGGTTAAAAAAAGTTAACTCATCAGGTAAGACCTTTACTCCAAGTTAACTTAGAATGTTCTACCTCTTGTTTTGAAAAGTGAAAATTGTTTTGAAAATTTGTTTTTCAAAAGAAATATATGTTTTAAAATGTTTTGTTTGGATATGAAGATTATGAGTTGAACTGATAGTGGGTAAGCCTTATCTCGAGTAAAGCTAAACATTGAAAAGGAGATGAGTTATCCTATTCTAGAAGGTCGATCGCTAAGTGGACTTCGATTTTGCCACCCGACTAGAGGTTATCCATCCCACCAGCTTATCAAGTAGTCGAAGTTGAAGAACACACTAATTTTCTACGAGATAACTAAGAGGTGGCATTTAAGGGCAAGAAAAGTACTAGAGTACAAAGGTAATACCAAAGGTGGTATTGAAAAATGGATATAGGTTGTAGGATTCATCCAGATATTGAGACCTCAGGTCTAGAAAAGAGACCTTAAGTAGAGATTTGGGTGTTGCCAAGGGTGGTACAGTGGATCGTAAATAAAAACTTTTAGACATAGGTTAGAAATTTAAAATGTATGAAAACAGAACACTTGATTGGTCAGGACACGAGATTGGGAGGATCTTGTACCTCTACTTTCTATGTGGTATATGACACATAGGAATTTAAGGGTATGGAGGAACCTTAGACTTGGAGAATGACAGGTCATGTTTGGTGAATGATCGATAACTTTGGAAGAGCTTGTTTCTCTATGCTTGGCTGGTATGGGACAGTTAAGTATAGTGGGGTTTGGGAGATCTTATGTAACACCCCGACCCCCAAATCCTATCAAATACGCCTAGGCGTCTTCATCTCTCACATTGAGAGGAAATCACGTCAAACGATGTGGTCACTCCTGCTTTCAATATTCAAGACTCGGGATGTTACTTATGTTCATTCCTTTCTCATACCATCCCAATAAAATTTAGAGTGCGAAAACATAAATAGTACTATCATGCATAATTTAAAATGGGGATGGCATGTCTAAAAATAATAACATGATTAAATTCTTAGATAAATAAAATACTCAAACCCTGTGCCTAATTTCAAATGAGTTAAATAAACAGTACCTAGCCCCATGGCTGAATTCAATAATTAAAATGACCAAAACATGAATTAAATGTAGGTTTCATGCCCTGCAAACTAGTGTACAACGAATGCACTACTCCTACAAAACCTCAACAGTGAGGTGTATCATGACTACATAAATGCAGCTCCTCACTTGTCAACATAAGTGTCTTCAAGGGTTACTTGAAAAGAGATTGGGGGTGAGCTCAAAAGCTCAGTGGATCTTACACAAAACATCTCGAGCATTGTAATGGTCAAAATACAAACATGCAAGCACTTGCAATGCATTAAGCTTTTCAACGATTTAATTCTTTAAGTTAACGTTAAGACCAAAATGATTTCTTCCATAGTATTCTAACTTAGGTTCGGAGCATTCAATGTAATGCCCGACGGCCCGTTACACACTCAAAACCCTATTTTGGGGTTGATGTTTGTAATAATCCAAAACTTTGTCAAATAATTAAAGATAAATAAATTTAAGAAAATTAAATAAAATAAGTCAAGTGAAAATAATTTTGAAGATTTAAAGAAATCTTTGGGTATAAATTGTGGGTTGACACATGTAAAATGAAATATATTGGAGATATAATATAAATTAGGCAAATAAGACCTTAATTTGATAATTAAATAAAAATTACAATTTAGTAGAATTAATTATGAAATTAAGAAGTTGCTTAAGAAATAAATAGAAATAAAGTATATATGCAAATATAGGTTAATATGGGCATGAATAAAGTGTGTGTTAGCACAATAAATGTTAATACTACATATTATAGGAATATGTACATAGAAAAATTTATATAATTAAATAAAAATGTAGTATACATGTATTTATTAAAAACATTATACAAATATTAGTGTATAATTACATAAATTATTATCTGAAAATAAAATATGAAATAAATAAAAATACACAGAAATGGAAAATGCAGATTATTTAATTATTAGCATTAAAAATATTAAAGAAATAGAAAAAATATCTAATAAATGTAATATTCAATAATTAGAAAGAGGAAAATATTAGCAAATCATCAAAATAGAAGGGAATATACAAGAAAATCAAGTTTTAATCAATTAAGAAGTGTCTAATTGGCAAAATTTCGGATAATAGCAACTTAGAATAGTGATTTTGGTATTAGAAACACTATCCGACGGCGAAAAACGTATAATCCATCTGATCTAGGATCCAACGGCCATGATCAAGACCTTATCGAACACCTGGGTGCACCGGATCACTGAAATCCAACGGTCCATTATCAATCCGCTCGATCCAACGATTCAGATTTCATCCGCTTAATCTCGATCGCGAAACGAGTAATGTGATGGAGGAAAATCCAACAGGCCAGCAAAAATGAGTATTGCGATCGAGGAAATCCGACGGCTCACGATCAACCCACCTGATCTCAATCACAAACCGAGTATTGCGATCGAGGAAATCTGACGTTCCAGATTTCACCCGCTTGATCTCAATCGCGAATCCAGTGCTGCGATCAAGGAAATCTAATGGCCAACGTTCCACCCACCCGATCTTGATCGCGAATGGAATCTCGAGGACGATCCAACGGTTTAGATCCGAGGCTTCGATTAAATACGAAATAAAATCACGAAAAATATTCAAAAAATTCCAAAATTGGTTTATAAATTCCCAAAAATTTCCAAAAATTCACTTTCTATTCTCCTATGCTTGAGGGGCACAAAATTCTAAAGAATTAGAAAGTTTCCTACAATATAACACCTCAAACTTGCCATTCTCTACCCTTTTCAACTCTATATAAACACCCCCAATGCTCACAATTCATCTCATCCCAATTCAAGAGCATACTAGTATGGGATGCATAGGAACTCGGGGGTAAGGAGGAAACTTGGATTTGGAGAATGATGGACCATGTGTGGTGAATGATCAGTAACTCTGGCAGAACGGGTTTCTCTATGCTCGCTGGTATGGGACGGTGGAGTATAGTGGGCTCGGGAACCTTAGT
>JAJIYU010009640.1:0-16833 GCA_030144865.1 Tinospora cordifolia | reverse complement strand
TTATTTTTCATGTGCCAACCCACCATTTGCACCCAAAATTTCTTAAAATCTTTAAAATTAATTTATTCAACTTATTTTATTTATTTTTCTCAAACTTATTTATCTTTAATTATTTGACAAAATTTTGGGGTATTACAAGCCTAAATTAGGAAAGTAAATGAAATAAAAAATCACTCTAGTCAAATGATGATTTGGAAATGTGCATTAGTTTATTATGAACACGAAAATATATATTAAAGTCCTTAATTCCTAGAAAATAATGAGTATGCATTTTTATTAAATTCATGTGGACCCATGAATGCATGACCACCCCTAAAAATGTGCAAATCACATAGGTGGAACACCATGATCATGTACACCCTCACCCTACCCAACTTTAACGGGACATTTCCCTTATTTGAAATCCTATAGAATGATCCCATGTTCCATGCAAATGATCATGTATGCCTATGAGACGTCTTAGGGTGTTTAGAAACAATGAAAATTGATCTCATATACACCCACAAATGATCATATGTACCCATATTCCATACACCCCAAACCGGCCCTTGCATGTGTACGTGTGTGTGTGCACACATGTGACAAAGATAAGTTTCTAAAACCTAAACTGTGTGCTCTCAAAACCGTAGCCATCCCCTTGATGCTTACACAAACCAAAATAGAAATTTCAGAAATAGAAACCAAAGGTGGCACCATTATCTTGTGAGATTTCATGGTAAAATGCTCCAATTGACCAATATCTTGTGCACCACTCAAAACAAGCTAAATTAGAGTATTTCCCTTAACCCAAAATGGAAATCTTAGACTATGATCTTGTGTCCACCAAGTATGATATAGTACACCCAAAAAGCCTTGCTAGCATGATGTCCCAAGGGTGGAAATTAGGAAGCATTATCTTGCTCAAAAGCTTGATGCCCAAGTTTGAATGGGATAGGAAAGAATATTAGTGCACTTCCTAAACTAGATTAGAAACACACCATACTCACAAGATCACATCGTTAACTGACTTAGGAGGTTTTCTAAATCTGATTTTATGCTCAAGGAAAGAATTCCCTACTCAAAAAGGCCAAAATAGGAAAGTTTCTATGCATGCTTCTGTGATGACCAAACAAAGGAACTAACTAGGCAATGTTGATAAGTGCCATGATCTAATTCCATATGGATGTCCCAATTGATTTGAATATATTCCAAGATTGATTTGATGCTCACATATAGATAGGAAACTAAATAAGAATTCTATGGGTGCCCACACTTAGATTGGAAACCATAGTGGTCCGATTATCTCAAGCTATGAGCACACTTTCCCTATTCAAGCAAACCATCCCCTTTAACTATGGAATGTTGCTCAATTTGTGAGTTGCCCAAGCTGCCCAAAACGTCTCCCTTTTGCTCTTGAAAATCTATATAAACCCTCCTTGTGCACACTTATTCTTCATTCCAAAGCAAAGAGTTGACATTTCCCTTTTAGCTTGTTCTAGCCTTCTTCTTGACAACCCTTTTGTTCTTGAGTGATCTTGAAGTATTCTTAAGTGTTTGATTGAGTGTTCTTGATTTGTCTTTAAAGTGCTAGAAGTGTTGAAGAAAGGAACCTCTTCTGAAATTTTGAGAAAAAGCTTCATAAGGTGGATGAGATTTCCTACATTTCTACTTTATTAGTTTGAGTTTCTAGCATGTTCATGCATCTTTTATTTTCAGTTCAGCATTTTTATTTTCATTTTTCAACATGTTTGATCATGATTTAAATTTAGATTATCATGTATGCATGTTTTAAAGTATTCATGATAACATACCATGCCTAGTATCCATGTTTGGGATTGATTTGAACTATGAGGCATGCTATGTATTATTTTCATGCTCTATGAATGTTTTATTCATAATTTTATTATTCAAGAATATGTGGGAAATTAAGATTAAGACTTTAAAGTTATGAACCACATACTATCATAGTAATCTAAGTAATGGTATGGTTGTTATTTACATATACTTAGTGTATATGGGGCTCATCACTGTGTGTGGATGGGTATAACCCAAAATACTTGGATTTTGAACATAAGATCCTTATTCCAATGGAATATGACAAGATGAACTATTTTTCCATCCAAGAGTGGAGTGCTTTGATAAGAACATCAAGGAATTATAACCCTTTTTAGTCTTAATGTCAAAGATGTTGTTTGAATCGCTTAATTATTTATAAGTGTTTGAATTTGGATGTGCTTTTGATTTGAATTAGTAATTTAGTTGATTATAGAATGATCTACTGGGCCATGTGCTCACCCCTTCCTCTCATATTTTTAGGAAATTGAATCATAAATACTATAAAAAATTAGATAGGGTTTTAAAATTAAAAATTTATATGTAAGGGCAAGGTGCCCACATTTTGGATTATTTAAATTAAGACTTTTGCTGAATTAGTTTCTAATTTGAATTATGTACTATTTTGTTATTTGAAATTCAAGTATGTACTTCTTTATTATTTTATTAAATAAATAAAGATTAAGAATTTCTTTTATTTTCCTTGTAATAGCCTTATTAAATTAAAGTTAAATTGTTTGGGTAGCGTGCTCATTATGAATTAATAAGACTTGAGATAATTAAAATAGAATGTGATGTAAGTTGTATACTTGTAAAAGTAATACCAGCCTAGCCCGCCTTGTGGTTAAGTCCAATTGAAAGTCTCGGGGGTCGGAGTGTTACACTTTAATATTATTTCAGTATCGAATGTGAAGCATGATTGTGTGATTACTGTTTTATGAGTTTAGAAGCATGCTAGGAATGACATGTTACTTGTTGTATGTTTGTGTGTACTTGTGATACTATGATAGCATGCTACCTATTTCTGTTATTAAATACTATTCTAAGAATATGCCATCTGTGTTATTTGTTAGATAACATGATTTGTGTGACCTGTTACGTAATAATTTATCAACATATTTAGTGTATACATGTACCATGATGATGAGATAAATTGTGCATGCTAGTGGTTACTAAATAAACACAATGAAGAGTCTAACCACGTACTGGGGCAATGATACAGATACTGTGGTAGTAGTTTGGTTTATTGTGGGTATTTCCCCACCTTAGGTAGGTGTCAATGCTACTATGGTAATAGTTGAGATGGGATTGAGGATCGAATAAGACCTCACTTCTAAGGTTGTGTGATGATGAGGCATTGGCCTTTAGGGTATTACTTCCAAGAGTTCGAACATAAGGAAACACCGAGGAGATTCCTTTTAGTCTTAATGTCAACATAAACAATTAAAGTGTTTTGAAACACCTAATAATTAATAAGTGTTTTTGTATTTTATGTGTTTGACTTTAATAATGTTTGAGATGCATTGTACATGACCCACTAGTTCTTGAGCTCACCCCACTAGTCTATTTTTCAAGATATCATTGAAGACACTTGTGCTGACAAGTGAAGGAGACAATTTTGTAGTTCAAGCATACCTTTCAATAGTTGAGGTATACGAGTAGGAGTCATTTTTCAATTTTGGTTGTAGAGCAGGGGTCCTGTAATATCCTAAATTTTCAAATGCGTACAAATCAAAAATGGATTTTTAAAAATTATGAAACAAATGTAAAAAATATGTGAAACCATGTTTTAAATGTTTGTATTAATGTTTGATAACAAAATAAAATGGTATCATGAATTAGAATTTGGAGAAAAATCTTGGAGAAAATTTTGTGTACTGGCGACCTAGGTCATTGGCAACCGTGGTCATCAGTGACCGCGGTCATCAGATGAGGAATCTGAAAAAAAACTAGGTCACATGGGTGATCGCGGTCCGTAAGGTGTTGACTGCAGTCCATAAAGGGATGACCATGGTCCATAAAGTGCTGACCGCGATCCACGAAAGAAAATCTGTCCGATAACCGAGGTCCATTTGGCTCCGACCGCGGTCCGTGTGCGATCTATATATACATTTCAAGCTCTAAATTCCTCATTTTGCACTGAAACGATTTGGGATTCGGAGACGACTTGATGGCGATTGGAAGGTGAGTTCTTTGATTTCCTTTGAGTTTTTCTTTAAGTTTTGATCTCATCTAGAGTAGTTATCAATGGTTAGTAAATCAAAATGATGGAGATCTGTTTGAGAGCTTCTATTGTGGGTTTAGTGGCTAGAAACCAAGCAAAACGTGGGGAGCTGTTTTTCAGTTCTTTTGTGTGTGTGTTGGACACTAGTGTGGATGATTTGTGATGGTTGTTTAGTTGTGGAATTGAAGGGGTTGATTTTATTGAAACAAAATCCCGTTTTTAAGGCTTGAATCAAGGGGTTTCGGTGAATAAACAATGTAAGTAACCATTCCTTAGCTGGTTTTTATGTTTTACCATCTTAAACACTATTTTTATTTTGATTGATGAACTGATGATTTTAGATATTGTATGTAAACAATGTTCAATGATTTAGAAAGCTTTGATCCGAAAAGTGCTTCCGCTACTATTATCTTGATTTCCAGTATAAATATGATTTTGAACATCTGGTGAATTCGATTTGAAATTAATTGCTTAGTGAAGCATGAATAAAATGATTATTTGAAATTAAGAAATGATTTAAGCCTCGTATATAGAGGTTTGTGGAAAGATGATGATGACTGTCGCACGCCCGATGCCTCGGCGAACCACACGCCGAGCTTGGAGTCGCGCAACGCCCAATGACAGGGCCTTAGATTGACAGATATGATGTCTGGTGCAGGGGTCGGGATGTGACAGGTCCACATTTGATTTATGCTTGGTTGACTTATTTTTTGACTTCAGCCATGGGGCCAAGTATTGGTTCATTGACACATTTGAACTCTAGTCATGTGGTCAGAATACTTTATTTTTTATGAGTTTAATCATATTAGTGCTAGTTGACATGTCATCCCCATGTTTAATCATACATAATATTATTATCTATGTTTTTGCTCTATGATATTTTATTGTGATGGCTGTGGTTAAAAGGAAAGAATATAAGTAATGTTCCAGTTCTCGAATATCGAAAGCAGGAATGGCTACATGTTTGACTTGAATTATATCCCGTGTAGAGAGACAAAGATGCCCAGTCAACAGTAATTGTGATAGGATTGGGGGGTCAGTTTGTTACAAAGGTATTATTAAAGCTCAATCAATAGCTCACTAGGGAGATTTTGGTCAGTATGCCAAAGGTGGTACTAGTCTAGGGAGGCGTTCCCATAGAACTCAGTCAATAGCTCAGTTAATTCATCAATCAATGGCTTAGTTAGTAAGTCATGGGGCTATAGTCTACGATATAGACTATGAATTGCTAGTCCTGCAGAGGAGTTGGGCATTAGAGACATTGCATACTAGGGTTTAGTGGAAGACCTTAGGTATAACTAGGGTGTTGTCAAGGTAGCACAGTTGATCATAAATAAAAGCTTTTAGGACATAAGCTAGAAACTGATAACGTGTGAAATGAAACACTTGATTGGTAAGGACACAAGATTGGGAGGATCCTGTATCCTTGGATTCTATATGGTATGGGGTGCATATGAATTTAGGGATATGGAAGAATCTTGGACTCAAAAATTGACAAACTATATTTGGTGAGTGATCGATGGTTTTGGACGAACTTGTTTCCCTATGCTTAGCTGGAATGGGACGGTCAAGTGTAGTGGGGCTTGGAAAGCCTTAGACTTCGAGACACTTGCAAAATTGTTTAGGTGTGGTGGAATCTCTAGGTGGAAGCCTATGTCGATGGGCAAGAGTGGTATGGGACGCCTGAACTTGGAGGCATAAGTGGAAGCTTGGAATTTTTCTATGCTAGCATGTCGTTGGTTATGCTATGTATGATTGTCTGCGTGTATAAAGATTTTGGGATATGTATATGATGAATGTTTTAAATTTTGAGCCCAAATCCTAAACATAGAAATGAAGGACTTTACTGTGGACTTAGAAGCATAAACCAATAAGCCATTGAATTGACGAGAACTTAGAAACATGAATTTACAGTCATGTTAGTATGACGAATTAATACGAGTTCAATTGAATGTATAAGGGTGTTTATGTAACAGCTCAAAAATTCGTATGAAATTTGAAAATTTATTTAGAGAATTATACGAAATTGATGGATAAAAATTTGGTAAGTCTTGGTTTAGTCAAATAAGGAATAAAATCAATTTAATGGATTTTTGGAAGAAAATATATGAATATAATGCATATCATGGGATATCATAGCCAAAAAATACAAGGATATGTGCAATTTTTGATGAAAACAAGATTATAAAGTTAATTTGGATTAAGATTTGGCAAAACTTCGAAATAGAACATGAAATTCGGTTGAAAATCATATTAATATAACTCAAAATGCATCAAATGGTTGTAAACCGTTGATCTGAATCCGATCTCACGATCTGACGAATGTAAGATGATCTGCACCAACGCTCGAGCGCATAGGATAATGAAGATCAAACAAACGGAGATGATCAAGGATGATTGGAAGGCTACGATCAAAGTCGCGAAATCTCGATCGCGAAGTCGCACGGTGCGACTTCGTGCACGCCAATCTCGACCCTCCGATCTGATCCGTGTGCGTGTCTTGAGGATGATCTGATGCGCTGAGATATTAGCTGATTTATAAAATATAAAAGAATGCAAAAAAATCGACAAAAATTTCATAAAAAATTATCGAAAAAATCGAGATAAATACCAAAAATTGATTTTTAAATTCTGAAAAAAAATTCAAAAATACTTATTTTCCTCTTATAATTAGGAAATATGAAATTCTAGAGAATTTAGGTGTTTTACTCCAAGAAAAACTCAAAAATTTCTATTTTTCCCTCTTTGAAAATCTATATAAACCCCTTCTAGGCTCTCACTTCCCTTATTCCAAAAATAAGAGTTGAAATTTCCTCTTATTTTCTCTAAGCCCTCTTCTTGACACCTCTTCTCACCTTTCTTTCCTCTTTCTTGTGTGTGAGACGTTTTTCTCTTGGGTTGGAAAATTAATTTGGGTGATCTTCGTTGGCACTAGTATGTGGGGGGTATTGTTGCAGAAATTTCTGAAGAAAGCGTCACAAGGTGGAAGTGATTTCTAAAACACCCTTCTGTTCTTATTTAAATTTATGGCATACTCATTGGTTGTGTGTTTTTCACTGAAATCAAAGAGTTTCAATTTCAGTTTCAGAATTTTAAAAGTTTATTTCAGTTTTTCAGTTTTGATTCATGTTTAAGCAATTATATCATCCATGCCATGTTTAGTATCATGCCTAGGCTTTTAAATTAAAATATGATGCATGTTTTATGAGTGTTTCATGAATTGAGTGTGTATATTTTGAATTTTAGTTTGATTTCATATTTTGAAATTTATTTTATGAGATCATGATATGAGAGTTAAGTTGTGACGATGGTGATAATAACCACGTACCATCATAGTGGTCAAGGCGATGCTATGGATGTTCATTTCATATGAGTTAGGTCATATGGTTTTTAGACCTAAGTACTTGAGGGTGGTGTACCACAGTACCTTGTGAGTCACCATTTGTAGCGGGTTGATGCCGACATGTGCCACGAATGGGTTGATGCCGAGTGGGCCCATTTACATAGTTAAGAGCATCAAGGGATTAAAGACCCTTTTGGTCTAAGACTCGACTTGAACAAACTGTTGTTTGAAACGCCAAATGATTACAAGTGTTTGAATTATGATTATGTTATGAGCTTGAATATGAAAGATGGTTGTTTGAAAAGGATCCACTGGGCTATGTGCTCACTCTTTCCTTTCTTATTCTTTTTAGGAACGTGAAACCTATGAAGCAGTTGAACATGGATAATTCTTAAAAAATTTCTACCTTATTATTTTTAGAATTTTTAAGGGCATGTTGCCCAAAGTTTAAATCTTTTCTACTGAAAAATATTTTGAAGTTTTTCGCTGTAATAATTAGTTTTTTTGAAAAGTTTTGTACTTTCAATTTTTTATATTATGAGTAAAATAGTTTGAGTTTCTTTATCTCTTTTAATTTGCCTTGATTTTATTAAACTGAAAATTTTGTATTCTTGAATCTTTATACAAAGGCACGAGATATTGAAAAAGAGAAAAACAAGTGTGTGTCACTTGTAAAGTAACAGTGGCCCCACTCGCCAGTTGATTAAGTTCACTGTCAAGAAAATGGTGGTTATGTTCAATGCTTAAAGATACGAGAGTTAGGGTGTTACAAGCGTGGTATCAGAGCTCAGTTATTAGAAATACTAGGTTAGAATTAGAAAATCAATTAGTGGTTGTTTGACTAGAATTAGAAACTCAAACTTAGGGTTTCACCTTGAATTGAATTGAATTTAGAATGCCCTACCTTCTATTTTGAAATTGAAGAACATTTTAGAAAGTGTTTTCAAAAAAGGAAATATATGTTTTGAAATATTTTGTTTGGATACAAAGACTACAAGTTGAGTTGATAGTGGGTAAGCCTTGACTTGAGTAAAGTTAAACATTGAAAGGGATGTGGGTTATCCCGCCCTAGAAAGCGCGGTTGCTCAGTAGACTTCGGTCTCGCCGTCTGATCTGGAGGTTGTCCTACCAGTTCACATGAGTGGTCTGAGTTGAAGAACATCTTTACTTTCTATTAAAGAAAATTAGAAGGTTGGAATTAGGGCAAGCAATTGAATAGAAGTTGAAAAAGATGCCAAAGGTGGTATATTGACTAGATAGAGGTTGTAAGTCAACCAAAATCGAAACCTAGGTCTAGAGAAAGAACCTTAGGTAGAAATGCGTGTAGCCATGGGTGGCACAGTGGATAAAAAACATAAAACTCTAGGACATAGGCTAGAGACTAAAACTTGTGTGAAAACAGAAAATTGTTTGATCAGGACATGAGACCGGGAAACTTCTATAATTTTCGATTTCTATGTAGTATGGGATGCATAGGAATTCGGGGTTATGGAGGAAGCCTGGATTCAGAGAATGATGGACCATGTGTGATGAATGATCGGTAACTCTGGCAGAACGGGTTTCTCTATGCTCGCTGGTACGGAACGGTTGAGTATAGTGGGCTCGAAAACCTTAGTTATCAAACAATTTGTGAAATTGTTTGGGTGTGGTTCTGTTCTGAGTGAAAGCCTAAGTGGAAGGGGTAGAGTGGTATGAGACACTTGAACCTAAAAGCTTAGGTGGAATCTTGGAACCTTGCTGTGCTAGCTTGATTGTATGATTGTATGATATGCATGCTGCAATGTTTATTTGCTTTAAAACCAAAAATCTTGTACCTAATACGCATGAAAAGAACCTAGAAGAAAGACGTTATGCCATTGAACAAATTGAGAACCTAGAAACATGAATCTAGAGCCATGATAGTACAAATATTTGACACATACTAACACTTTTCTCAATTTACATGTAAATGGCTGGAGTTAGGAGGTACGTAACTCGATCCACCACCTTTGAGAAGACTGAACAACAAGAGCAGGAACTGCCTGCTGGGATGGAGGCACGGATGGAAGCCATGATGATTGAAATGTCGCAGAGGGTACTAGATCAATTGAGAAGGACACTTCCATAGATAATCCCTCAAGTGGCTTGTAACATCTCAAAAAGTTCATATGAAATTTGAATTTTTACTCAGAAAATTGTACAGAATTGACGAATGAGAATTTTGGCAAGTCCTAGTTACCCAAATGAGGCTAAAAACCAATTTAAGGGATTTTTAGAAGAAAAAAATATGATTATAATGCATAAAATGGGATATCATAGCCAAAAATACAAGGATATGTGCAATTTTTTTTTATGAGAATAGGATTAAAAAGTCAATTGGGATCGAGATTTGGAAAAAAATCCGAAAAGAAAGCAAGAAATTCAATTGAAAAATAAAAAATGAACTCAAAATACTGCGAACCGTAGATCTTGAATCTGATATCACGATCCGACGACCAAGATCAGATCTGCACGTACGCACGAGTGCACCGAATCATCAAGATCAAATAGCCAGAGATCCAAGTATGTAACTCGAGGACGATCGTGCGGCCAAAAACGAGTTCATTGATCATAGAATCAGATCCGCACACCGTGATCGAGGATCATCTGACGGTCGAGATCGAAGCCGCGTTGAGAGATCGCGAACAGTATTGCACTCAAGGACATCTGACGGTTTAGATCAAAGCCACGTTGCTTAGATCGCGAACAGTGCTATGCTTGAGGATCATCAGACGGTCCAGATCAAAGCCATTTTGGATTGATCGTGATTGTTGATGCGCTCGAGGAAAATCCAAAGGTCTTGATTCGAAGATTCCAATTTCTGTTGATTGATCTAAGGTTAATTCGACGGCCGAGATTAACGAATTCGAAACATTAAAAGAAAATTATCGAAAAATAACAAAAAATACGAAATTTAATCCAAAAATTCTGAAAATAGTTTCTAAAATTCGAAAAAAATCTGAAAAATACTCATTTTGCTCCAAAAATTAGAAAATACGAAATTAGGGTGTTTTATTCAAAGAAGAACACAAAACTTTCTAATTTTCTCCCTTGGAAAGCTTATATAAATCCCCCTAGGCTCTCAATTTCATTCATTCCAAAAAATAAGAGTTGAATTTTCCTCTTGTTTTCTCAAAGCCTTTTTCTTGGCACCTCTTCGCATCTTTCCTTCTTGTGCGTGTGAGAAGTTCTTCTCTTGAATTGGGGAATTAAGTTGGTGGATCTTCATTGGCACTAGTACGTGGGGGGAATTGCTGCCAAAATTCCAAAAGAAAGTGTCACAAGGTGGAAGTCATTTCTAGAACACCCTTTTGTTCTTATTTAAATTCATGGCATGCTTATTGCTTGTGTGTTTTTCACTGAAATCAAAGATTTTCAATTTCAATTTCAAAATTTTAAAAGTTTATTTCAGCTTTTCAGTTTTGATTCATGTTTGAACAATCATATCATCCATGCCATGTTAGTATTATGCTTAGGCTTTTAAATTAAAGTATGATGCATGTTTTATGAGTATTTCATGAATTGACTGTGTATATTCTGAATTTTAGTTCGATTTCATATTCTAAAATTTATTTTATGAGATCATGATATGAGAATTAATCAAAGACGATGGAGATAATGACCATGTACCATCATAGTGGTCATGGTGATACTATGGATGTTCTTTTCATATGAGTTAGGTCACATGGTTTTCACACCTAAGTACTTGAGGGTCGTGTACCACTAGTGGGTCACCATGTGTAACGGGTTGATGCTGACATGTGCCACTAACGGGTTGATCCCAAGTGGGCCCTATTTACTTAGTTAAAAATATCAAGGGATTAAAAGCCCTTTTGGTCTGAGACTTAAACAAATTATCGTTTGAAACGCCAAATGATTGCAAGTGTTTGAATTATGATTGTGTTATGAATTTGAATATGAAAGATGGTTGTTCGAAAAGGATCCACTGGGCTATGTGCTCACTCTTCCTTTCTTATTTTTCAGAAACATGAAATCCATGGAGCAGTTGAATATAGATAGTTTCTTAGAAAGTTTCTACAGTATTATATTTTTAGAATTTTTAGGGCATGTTGCCCAAAGTTTTTATGTTTTCTACTGAAAAGTATTTTAAAGTCTTCCGCTGTAATTATTAGTTGTTTTTGAAGAGTTTAGTACTTTCAATTTCTATTATGAATAAAATAGTTTGAATTTCTTTATCTCTTTTAATTTGCCTTGATTTTATTGAAAATTTTGTATTCTTGAATTTCATACAAAAACACGAGATATTGAAAAGAAAAGAACAAGTGCGTGTCACTTGTAATGTAACACCAACCTGACCCACCGTTTTGGTAAGTCCACTGTCAAGAGAACGGTGGCAATGTATATTGCTTAAAAGATACGGGGGTTGGGGTGTTACATGGCTCCTCAGCCTCAAGCACCTGAACCTATTACAGTCCAAGTCCTAGCACCAGTACCCCAGGAACATCAAAGGAATCCAGCGGACCTGGAAGATGAAAAATAGAAGAAGATGCTGCTGGATTTGCAAAAACTTCACCCTCCTTTATTCGATGGAACTATTGATTGTATCTCTGCTGATCACTGGTACCAAGAGATGGAGGAGTTACTAAATGTGCTAAAGGTGACGAGTTTAAGATGAGTAGCACTAGCCACACACCATTTCAAAGCACCAGCTCGTGGATGGTGGAGGATAATGCAGATGGATCCCAACACTGATGTTGAGACCATGACCTGGGGAGAGTTTAGAGAAAAGTTTTATTACAAGTTCTTCCCAGAGGCAACTCTCAGAAAGTTCCAAGAAGACTTCGTGAAACTCAACCAGAGGGATCTCACGGTAACTAAATACGAGAGGAAGTTTACTAAACTAGCCAATTTTTCTAAGGAATTAATCCGGGAAGAGAGGATGAAAGCCAACAGATTTGCACAAGGTCTCAAGATCGAGATCCAAAAAGTTATCATGACATTTGGCCTCCGAACCTACAAAAAAGTTGTAGAAGGAGCTTTAATCCTGGAATAAGAGCTCAACCTAGAACAAAGGTTGAGAAGAAAGAATAAGCGGAACAGAAACGGAAAGGACCAACAAGGGACCTAGAAGAAAAACAAAAGAGGTAAGGCTCCACAAAAACAGGGGCAGAACAAAGACGAGTCAAGGGAAGAAGTTAAGAGGCTGGGATTGTGTTTCGTATGCAAGTAGAAGGGTTATTTGGCAAAAAATTGCCCAACTACACCAGCTCAGGCTTCCCAGTGGCAACAATAGAATACTCAGGGGGGAAGTCCAAATGGGCGTCCTCAAGCCAGATAAAATTAGAATGCCAATCAAGGGCAAAACCAGGGCTGTGGTCAGAGCCAGGCCAGAATGTCATGGTTGAGACCTAAGAAGATCAGGCCCCTGTAGTAGAATGTACATTCCTATTGTTTAATGTTGCTGTGAGACTGTTGTTTGACTCGAGTGCCTCAAAATCTTTTATCTCTGAAAAACTAGCTGATAGGTTAAAACTTGTGACAAAAACAATGCCTATGACTTTGAATGTGTCCACACCAATAAGGACCATTGTGACTTCAAAAAAGATGTGTAGTTGCGACCTTAGGTTTGGGATAAACTTTTAACAGTTGACCTATCTACCCTACCTTTCTATGGCTATGATGTAATCTTGGGGATGGATTGGTTAGACCAGTACTAGGTCCAGATAGATTGTCCCAAGAGACGGGTAACCATAACATTACCTTCTGGGGAGATCTTTAAAATCAATGGGGATATGCGAAGACTACCAAGGAGTCCAACCCTAGCCTTGCTGAATTGTTTGAAGCAGACGGATGAGTTCAAGAAACTCTCCAAAGAAGAACCTACTGACTTGAAGAATATTCATGGCCTAGCTATAGTTAGTGGGTACAAGGATGTGTTTCCAAATGGCTTACTTGGACTACCACCAGCTAGAGAGTTAGAGTTCAAGATTGAACTTCACCCTAGAACCAACCCTATAGCTATACCTCCTTATAGAATGGCGCCAGTAGAACTAATTGAGCTAAAAACGCAACTGGACGAGCTCAGGCAGAAAGGTTTCATTAGGCATAGTGAATCACCCTGGGAAGCCCCAGTACTATTCGTGAAAACAAATGATGGTCCCTTGTGACTGTGTGTCGACTACCGGAAGTTCAATAAAGCTATAGTAAAGAATAGATATCTTTTACCAAGGATTGATGACCTATTTGATCAATTACGAGGTGTGACACCCCGAAACTTTGCAAGCGTGCCACGTCGCGAGCAAATAATTGAAAAAATAAAATAAAGCATTCTTTAGTAAATAAATAGCGATAAATAAAATAAGAAATAACAATTATTAAACATATGCTTAGATATCTTGGATTGGAAAAAAAGAAAAAAATAATTAATGAAAATATTGCAATGCCTGCGAGTGCGTCGATAAAAGAATTATGAAATAAATTAATCGTGAAAAATAATAATAATAATAGCTAAATAAATGAAATATTGGTGGAGTTAAATTATTAGTAGAAAAAAAATTAAATAATATTATTAACACTTATAATCAAAGTATTCAAAATGATCGGTATATGCATCACGAAGATGAATATATGTATTTATATATATAATCGTATAGTAAAGTTGAGTGAATAATAAAAATGTCAAATTGGAAATTTATAATAGGGATTAGATAAATGTTATATAGGAAATTGTAATAGGGTCTATATAAATCAAAATGATTAGGAAATATATCAATAATAATAATAATAAGATGTTTGAAAATTCAAACAAATGGGACTTCAGTGGAATCGGTGGAATGGAAGGCAAGCTTGCTGAAGAAAACGACGCGTGGGTGGGTCTCGAATTATCGGGACGATAGAAGATTGAGAAAGAAGCCAGATTATGAGTTCAAGCTTCTGAGTGAAGCTTAATTGGAGAGGATGAAACAGAACGTGCAGTTGGCCGAGAGACAGAAACAGAGGGGAGAAGAACATTGTTCTTTTCGTTGTAGCTGTTGGTCATTTTGGGTGCTGCAGCTACTACCAAAAGCGGAGAAGAGGAATTGTACATGTAGACGAAGCAGCCACTGCTATGGTCGGGGAAGGCGGCTGCCCAGCGTGGTGGTGGTTGCACGAATAGGGGCTGCTGCAAATTGGTGGTTCGATTTGGGACAAACAGAATTATGTTGGAGTGTTGACCGAGAGAAGGGTGTAACGATGCTGCAGTCCGAGCATGACGAAGGGATTCAAGCTGCTGGTAATGATCAGAAGGGAGAAAACGGAGCAGCAGTAGCCTATTGTTGTGTGCTGCTACTGTCTCCACGGTAGAATAGAGGAGTGGGGTAGAAACAGAGCATGGTTACTCTGTTAATGGTGCGGGTGATGGTGGATAAGGTGAACAGAGGAAGTTAGCTACTGCATGTTGCTTTGGTTATGAAATGAAGAGGATAAAGAACGAATAGACGGGAGCTTGTGAAGAGCTGCTGGCCGGACGAACTACAGCGATGGGCAATGCTCTGTTTCGAAGGAGAAGAACCGAGCTGCTGTAGCTCATGTAATGGAAGAAGAGGGACGGCTGGGTGTTGCTGCCATTACAATTGGTGTCAGAGCTTGTAATACCCCAGAATTTTGTCAAATAATTTAAAATAAATAAAATAAGCTAAGTGAATTAATTCCAAGGATTTTAAGAAAATTTTTGGTGCAAATTGTGGGTTGGCACATGAAAAATAAAATATATTGGAGATATAATAAAGAATTAGACAAATAAGACCTTAATTTAATAATTTAATGAAAATTATAATTTAGTAGAATTAATTATGAAATTTAAGGAATTGCTTAAAAAATAAATAAAAATAAAGTATTGCACATATTGGCTGATATGTGAATGAATAAGGTGTGTGTTAGCATAATAAATGTTAATACTACATATTATGTGAATATGTACATAGAAAAATTTATACTAAAAATGTAGTGTACATGTATTTATTAAATATAAACAAAGCATTTTATAATATTAATTTATAATTACATAAATTATTATTTGAAAATAAAATAGAAAATAAATAAAAATATATGAAAATGAAAAATATAAATTATTTAATTATTAGCATTAAAAATATTAAGGAAATAGAAAAATATCAAATAAATGTAATATTAAATAATTAGAAAGGAAAAAATAATAGCAAATTATCAAAATAGAAAGGAATATACAAGAAAATCAAGTTTTTATCAATTAGGAAGTGTTTAATTGCTAAAATTCGGATTATAGAAGCTTTAGAAAGTGATTTGGTAATTAGAAACTGCATCCAACGGTCCAAACTCGATCTGTCTGATCCAACGAATGAGATCAAAGCCCTAAACAACGTCCAGGAGCATCGAGTCACCAAGATCTAACGGTCTGCAATCAACACGATCGATCCGATGTCGAGGCGCACGACATCAATCGTGAACGAAAATCCGAGTACTGCACTCAAGGCAAATCCGACGATCCAAACACGACTCATTGATCGCGAATGATGAGGCGCTCGAAGTTGATCCAATGGTCATGATCCAATCCACCCAATCCGACGATGCACAACGCACGCGCGAAAACGAGTTCGCGATCCAGTGGCGTGATCGAAGACAATCTGAGCGCTGAGATTCGAGGATCCAACTTCATGATCGATCCGAGATCCACGTGCGAAACTCGATGCAAATCCAATGGCCCAGAAAGACGCCCTTTGATCCATCGCAAACCGAACGCCGCACTCGAGGATGATCTGGCGGACCATGCAAATTTCGTTGATCTCGATCGTGATCTGGTTGATGCGCTCGAGAATGATCCAACGCATAAGATCGAACTCGCCTGATCCAATGGCCGAAGATCCATCCGCAAAAATGAATTCGTGATCTGTTGATGTGATAGAGGAAGATCCGACGGCTGCGATTAAGCTGCTCTGATAAATAACCAAAAATCCGAAATTAAATCCGAATAAATCTAAATAAAATCCAAAAAAAAAATCCCAAAATTTTTTTATAAACTTGGTTTTTCAATTCCAATCTAACTTGCTAATTTCCTATGCTTGGGGGGTACGGAATTTTGAAGAATTGGCAAGTTTTCAGCACAAACTTGCCATTCTATACACCTTTGAAGCCTATATAAATCCCCCATGCTCACAAATCAACTCATCCCAAACAACAAGAGTTGAGTTTTCATCTTGTGCTTCAAGCCCTCTTCTTGACACCCCTTCTCACTTTTGTTTTCTCTCTTGAGTGTGAGAAGTTCTTGGTTTGGGGATTCTTCTTTGGTGATTGTCTTGGTGTTTGAGCATTGGTAACTATTGCTTCAACTTTGGGGGAAACTATATATCAAGGTGGAAGTGATTTCTCTTACACCCTTTTTTCTTATTCAAAGTTCTAGCATGTTCATTGTGTGTATGGTTTTAAAATCAAAAGATTTTCAGTTCTAGCATTCTAAAAT
>JAJIYU010009639.1:0-16903 GCA_030144865.1 Tinospora cordifolia | reverse complement strand
ATTAAATTCTTAATTTTAAGTTATGTACGGTTAAATACGATCAAGGCATGAAATGACTGAAATAGAAAGTCAAGTGTGCGTCGCTTGTAATGTAACACCGGCCCAGCCCGCTGTTTTGTTTAGTCCACTGTCAAAAAAATGGTGGATGCGTCCAATGCTTAATGACACGGGGGTTGGGGTGTTACATAAAAACATGGGTGTAGCCATGGATGACACAGTGAATCAAAAACATAAATTTAAGGACATAGGCTAAAGACTGAAACTTGTGTGAAAATAGAAAATTTTTTGATCAGGACACGGGACTGGGAAGCTTTTATATCTTTTGATTTCTATGTAGTATGGGATGCATAGGAAATTGCGGGTATGGAGGAAGCTTGGACTTGGAGAATGATGGACCATATGTGGTGAATGATCAGTAATCTGGTAGAATAGGTTTCTCTATTCTCGTTGGTATAGGACAGTTAAGTATAGTGGACACGAGAACCTTAGTTATCGAGCAATTTGCGAAATTGTTTGGATGCGGCTCTGGTTTGGGTGGAAGCCTAAGTGGAAGGGGTAGAGTGGTATTGGACACTTGAACCTGAAAGCTTAGGTGAAAGCTTGGAACCTAGTTGTGCTAGCTTGATTGTATGATTGTATGATATGCATGCTTTATTGTTTATTTGCATTGAGACCAAATCTTTCACCCATGCATGAAAAGAACCTAGAAGAAAAACTTTTAGGTTACTGAACAGATCGAGAACTTAGATACATGAATCTAGAGTCATGATAGTATGAACATTTGATATGGCAAATACTGACAACCCATTCGATTTGTAGACGATGGCTAGGACAAGAAGGTATGCTACTCGATCCACCACCTCTGATGAAACTGAGTAATGGGAATAGGAATTGCCTGTTGGAATGGAGGCCATAATGAATGAGATGTTGCAGAAGGTGCTGGATCAATTGTTGAGGGCACTTCCACAAATAATCCCTTAGGTGGCTCCACAGCTTCAAGTACCTGAACTCGTCCAGGTTCAACAGCTAACACCTATGGCCCAAGATCTTGAACATTAGAGGACTCAGGAAGGTTTGGAGGATGAGAAATAGTGGAAGATGTTGATAGAGCTACAGAAGCTCCATCTTTCTTCATTTGATGGGACTACAAATTACATCTCGACAGACACTGGTACCAATAGATGGAGGAAATTCTCAATGTACATAAAGTAACATGGTCGAGACAGGTGGCACTAACCACGCACCACTTCAAAAGGCCAGCTAGAAGTTGGTGGCATATGATGAGGATGAACCCTAATACAAATGTGGATGCAATGAGCTGGGAGAACTTCTCAGAAATCTTCTATGAAAAGTTCTTTCCAGAGGAAACCTTGAACAAGCTACAGGAGGAATTTGTTTGACTAAATTATAGGGACATGGTTGTAGCTGAATATGAGAGGAAGTTCAATTAACTGGCCAAATTCTCTCCAGATCTAATCAGGGAAGAAAAAAGAAAGGCCAATCAATTTGCATAGGGTCTTAAGATGGAGATTTGAAAGATAGTGAAGACAATGGGCCTAAAGATCGACAAGGATTTCATAGAAAAGGCCCTAACACTAGACTAAGAACTCAACCTAGAACAGAGGTTGAGAGGTAAGAACAAGAGGCCTGGTACAAAAACAAAAAACCAAGAGGCCTAGAAAAAGAATAAGAGTGGTGGGAAGGTACCACAAATTCAGAATCAAGGCAAAATAAAGATGAACTAAAAGAACAGGCAAGGAATCAGGGACTGTGCTATCTGCGCAAACAAAAGGGTCATTTGGCAAGAAACTACCCTACTACACCCACTCAAGCTCCTCAACCACAGAACACTTAGGAAGGAGGTCTGAATGATCGTTCTCAAGGCAAACAACAACAGTAGAATGCCAACCAAGGGTAGAATCAGGGTCGTGGGTAGAACCAGGCCAGAATGTTTGTTGTTGTGGCTTAAGAAGATCTAGACCTACCCTAGAAACCCTACTATAATAATATTAGGAAAGGAAAAAAATTGTTTTAAATTTAAGTAGTGACGTAGAATCCTTTACCTAAAATTGCTATATGTTAGCATTTACAACTTTTGGCTTGAATGAGGTTATGTGCCTTAACTTTTCCAATTAATGAAATTTATTCCCTTAAGAATCCTTGTTGTTATATTTTGAAGGTTCAAAATAGAAAGCATTAGTAATAACTTGAGCGCTGTCATGTGGTCGAGTCCACTGAGATGGAGGTGGGGTATGATAAAGAAACTTTGACCTTCAAATAGATTGAGAACTTTAAGCTGGGTATGACCCTAAATGAAAAATGAACCTATCCTTACAATATATCTTGCCCACTAAATCTTTTCCCATCAGATCAGGGGTGAACAAAGGCAAGAGGAATAGCTCACAAGCCTAACATAGGAAATTGAATAAGATAAACATACTGACCTTAGGTTAGATGCTGAGGATACTCTAAGACTTAGGGAGAAAACACTCTATGGAAAATTGTGGATCATCTCACTAAAGTGGCTAATTTTCGCCAACCAAATCCACAAATCAAGTCAGCAAGTCTAAGAGAGTTACCCAGACACTAGAGTTTATGTTGAGCTATTGCGTCTTAGACATTAGAGGAAATGGGAGAAAGTACAAACCTGACCCCTCTCACATCATCTACTAAGAAGAAGTGAATATTAAAGGTGATGCTACTTATGAGGAAACACCAGTAAAAATCCTTGACCATAAAGTACTGAGTCTGCAAACAAAGGATATCCCATTAGTGAAGGTATTCTAGAAACATCACAGAGTGGAAGAAGCTACCTAAGAACACAAAAGCGAGATGAAGACCAATTATCCACACCTATTTACTAGAAATCCTTAGTTATATACAAATTTTGAGGATGAAATTTTTCTAAGGAGGGTAGGCTGTAATGCCCTAAAGTCTCTATACTCAATTAAATTAAAATTATCATTTATACAGTGAAATTTGGGTGCAAAATGAAACCGGGCTCATTTTAGGGCTAAATTTGGCAGGTTTCAAAACTCTCATTTAGTGCCCCTTAGGGACCCAAAATAACTTGAAGTGAAGTATGGTGACGTGATCCAACTAATGGGACAACATATACAAAAATTAGAACAATTGGTCGAGGTTAGAGTTTTCATTTGCCAAACACCCTTCAAGGGTCCAAATTAGGAAAGAATTGGCATTTGGGGTACTTCGGGGAATCAAAATGACCTGAAACGAAACGAAATGACATGAACTAACAAAATGAATGACATATCCAAAAATCTGAACAATTGGCCAAGATTTCAATTTTTATTTGCCTAGTGACCTTAGTTGGTCTTAAATAAGAAACGTTTTTGAAGGAAAATCACTTAGGCCAAACCATACCTGAAAATGTACATTAGGTTCATATGACTCCAAAACTATAGGATATAAATCATAATTTCATATAAATAAGGAGATATTAATTTTTATTTGATTTTTGTGAACCCATGAAGTTATGGCCACCCCTACTTGATTGTGTACACCCACACCCACTTAAGCCAAAATCGGCCCAACCATGTACATGTGTGTGTGCACACATGTGAGAAACCCTTTTTAGATAGTTCCTTGAAACCAATATGAGAATCATTAACTATTATATGGTGTTCCCTCAAATTTGATATTGTACACCCATGCTTAATGTCCAATAAATAAGAAAATGGGAAAGTATTCATTTAGTGTTTGTGTGATGAGCAAGCAAGGAAACCAAAAAGAAAAATTTCCATGAGTACATAGGGGACATCCCATTGGAATTGGAATATGATTTAAACCTCTTTTGTGTTCACACATAGTTAGTAAACAATATTGTATTTATATCTTTTGAATTAGAAAGTCATAGTTGTCCCACTTGCCAAACATGAGCACACTTGCCCTCTTTATGCAAACCATCCCCTTTATGTATAGAAACTTGCCCAAATTTTTGTGAGCTGCCCAAGGCTGTCCTAGGACGTCCCATATGCTCTCATGAACATCTATATAAACCCACCTTGCTTACTTTTATCTCATCCTAAAGCAAAGAGTTGACACTTCCCTCTTTATTTATTCATACCCTCTTCTTCGCACCTCTTCTCACCCTCTTTTTTCTCTTGTGTGAGGAGTTCTTATTTCATGATTTTAGAGAGTTGTTGAAGTATATTTTGTTGGTGGTTAAAAGTTCTTGAAGTTCTGAAAGTGGTAGATAAGGGGAAGCTCTGCCGAATTCAAAAGAAACTCGGATTAAGGTGTAAGGAATTTCTAGAACTCCTTCTTTACTACTTCAAGTCTTTAATATGTTCATGTTTGTTTTTAGTTTTCACCATGCTTATATTTTAGTTTGAAGCATGTTTGATCAATTGTTTTTAATTTAACATGTTTTCATGTTTTAATTCATACATGATAGCATAACATGCTTAGAAATCATGCTTAGGCTTATTTTTAAATTTTCAAGCATGCCATGTATGTTTACATATTCTCTTGATTATTTAAATTTTGATATTAATTATTATGATCTTGTTTCATATTTATTTGAAATTAAATATGAGAAAGTGAAGATAAAAACCACGTATCATCATAGTAGTCTAAGTGATGCTATGAGTGTTCTTTGCATATACTTAGTGTATATGAGTAACATCACTAAGTGTAGATGTGTTTTAAAATACTTGGAATGTGGATATGTGATCCTTATTTCCAATGGAATGTGACAAGATGAACTGTTATTCCATCCCAGAATAGGAGTATTTTAACAAAGAACATCAAGGGATTAAAAACCCCTTTTGGTCACATGTACAACACTAACAAGATATTGTTTGAAACGCTTAATGCTTGTAAGTGATTGAAATTGAATGTACTTTTGATTTGAATTAGAAAATTAGTAGTTTGATGAATGATCCACTGGGCTATATGCTGACCCCTTCGTTTTATTTTTCAAGAATTTGAAATGCATGATCAAGCTTGTTAAGGGATTAGAAGCTCTATTTTTAGAAAGTTTCTATGTCATTGCCCAAATTTTGAATAAAGACTTCTGCTAAATTTTTGTTTTAACTTTTAGAGTTATGTACTCTTTCTTTTATTATATGAATTCAATAATGTATTTCTTTATTTTATAAATAAAGAGTTTGAAGTTTGTTTATTCACTTGTATTATTTTGTTGACTTTTAAACTCAATGGAAGTGTATTTATGAATATTTCAATAAGTGTTAGAATAAAGGAATTGAGATACTTGTGTACATGTAAATGTAACATAGGACCCAACCCCCCTTGTGGTTGAGCATAAACCTGTCTCTTGGAAGTTGGGGTGTTATAATCATGTAATGTTTGGAAATGTTTAACATGTATGTCTTATTTGTTAAAATAATTACTTAAATATTTAGAATGATCTACTAGACTTTGTACTCATCCTTCCTTCTTCTAACATTTTAGGGGAATTGTAGGGCATGTTGGCCCAAATTTTGTTATATGAGATTATTTCAACTATGATAAATAATTAAGAATTTTATACCTTTGGATTGAACCAATAATGTTGAATTATTTTTCTTCAATATATCTTGTTATCTTATTGAGAAATGCTATGAGTTAATGTTACTTAGGTGAAATATCCTGAAAAAAAAAGTGCGTATGAAATGAAATGAAATGATTGAATTATAAGGATAAATGAGACCAATTCATTTCAAAGATCAATTAGCCAGTTTAATTGCTAAAAAAAACCCTCACGGGAGTGAAAATTTAGAAATAGAATTGAAAAGAAGTGAAGTGAATTGAAAAGAAATGAAACGAATCACCCAACTGATCTAGCTATTCGAAATTCATTTCAATTGTCTAATTAAGGGTCCATGGAATCTAAATTAGGAAAGAAAATGGAGAGAACCTTAACCAAATAGAAGTTATGAATTTTTATTGATTTTATGTGAACAAAAAATATATGCTAAGGGCCAAAAATCCTAGCCAAATAAGATATATGAATTTTTATTAACTTCATGTGGACCCAAAAATGGGTGAACACCCCTGAGCACGTGCAAGTCACATGGGTGATGGCAGTGGCATGACATGATCATGTACACGCATGCCCATACACACCAAAAGCATCCAAATTAAGGAACCCTAGCTGTTTTAGAAATGTGCTCATGTGGATAATCATATACACCGTAAGCGCATGCACACTAGAACTTTTCTTTTAAGCAAAATAACCCTAGTTGCCACCCTTGTGCTCACCTTAGTAGAATAGAAAGTTTACAATAATGAAACTTGCCAAATCATGAAGATTCCATGAGAAATATGATCTTATGTAGTACACATCCAACAATGATCATGTACTCCTCATGCTTAACGCACCACTAGGCACCAAATTAGAAGTTTCTAAACCTTAGATACTCTCTAATAGCTAGACATTCAAGGAGGAAAGTTGTTGATATGCTTAAGAATGAAATGTTTCCTTGCTCCCTCCCTTTCCAAGGAAAGATTTGAATGTTCTCTCAGTGTGATGCCCAAAATAAAGAAACAAGATTAAAAAGGTTCCATGCTCTCTTAATTTGACGCTCAAACAAAGAAACCAACTAGGAAACTTTCCTTGAGCACAAAATCTAATCTTATATGGACGTCCAAATTGATTTAGCAAGTATTTTAATCCTCTTTTGTGCTCACACACATAAAGGAATCAAAGAAAGATTCAAAGATTGTGCACACTAAGCTAAGGAAACCCTAAATATCCACTTACTATTTCGTTTCACACAAGAGTAGAAACAAATCAGCTACTTACCCAAGACTTCTGATGTGCGAGATTACCCAAAACATCCCCTAGGTGCTCATGAAACCCTATATAAACCCCCTAATGCTCTCATTCTTCCTTGTACGAAAGCAAGAGCATACTCATCCCTCTAGACTTTCTCTAGCCTTCTTCTTGGCAACCCCCTTATTTTTAAGTAATCTTGAATTATTCTTGAGTGCTTTGATGTTTGATTGAGTTTTTTGGAGTTTTCTTTGAGTACAAGACATTGGAAAGAAGGGGAAGCTTTGTCGAATTTCAACCAAACTAGCAATTGAGGTGGAAGTGACTTCTAAAACCTCCATCTTACTAGTTTAGTTTAAAATCATGTTTATCTATGCTTGATTTAAGTTTACTATGATGAGCATGATTTAATTTTCAGTTTAGCATGTCATGTTAGTTGATCATGAAACCATATCATGCTTAGATTATGCATTTTTAGGTTTATTTTAAAAGATGATGCATGTTATGTGCTTATTTTCATGCTTTGAGTGTTTATGTGTTAAACATGCTAAATTTATTTTATTTATGATTCATGAGTATGTGATTAAATAAAAGATTTTGAGATTAAGAACCAAGTACTATCACAATGAACATGAGGGTCATTGTGGGTGTTCTTTACATGTGATTAGTTCACATGGTTCAAATCCAAAATAATTGGAATATGGGTGAGACCCTAAATCCAATGGAAGGTGACATAAAGATTTGTCTTTTCACTCAAAAGGAGATATTTTGATAAGAACATCAGGGGCCTTGAAACCCTTTCAGTCTAAATTACAACTGTAAACAAAATATTTTTTGAAACACCTAATGATTTACAAGTACTTGAATTTGAATGTGTTGTTAGCCTAAATTAGTAATTTGGTTGTTCGAAAAAGATCCACTAGACTAGGTGCTTACCCTTCCTCTTTTGTTTTTTAGGGATTTAAATGACATGAAGACTTTAATATTAGATAGGTTCTAACTTTAGCAAGTTTCTATATTTGAATATAAGGGCATGCAGCCCAAATTTAAAATATCTATAGTGTAAGACTTCTACTAAATTTAATTTCTTTTATCAGTTTTGAGTTATGTGCTCTTTTTTATTAAATCAATAAAGATTTGGAAATATTTCTTTTATCTCTTGTGTAAACTGCCTTATTTAACTTTGTGTATAAATTTTGGGTTAAGTACTCTTGAATCTCAATTAGGCGTTGGAATAAAAGGAATAAGAAGTCACGTTGTGTACTTGTAATGTAATACCAGCCCAACCTGCTTTATGGTTAAGTCCAATTGAAAGTCTTGAGAGTTGGGTGTTAAATTAGGAAATCCCAAAGACTTGAGATTGAAATGGAAAGTATGAAATAAAGTAACATCGGCCAGCCTCTCAGCTAAGTGGTGTAGTCCACATGTAGAGAATTCGGGAGAGGCAGGGTATTATAAAAGGAAATCAAAATAATATAGTAAAATTTAGAATTCACTTCCATATCAAATAACTTCAATTCTTAAGCTCCTCTGTTAAATCTCCTTCTAGCACAAAATTTGCACAAAACTCTGTTACTACTACTCTAATTGTTGTTTAGAATAGCTAAAGGAAGAAAAAGAGATGTCAAGAGAGAGGCAAGGTGAGCAAGAAGAGAATTGTCTAGTTCTTGCTTGGGTTTATATGGAGTTCTACTAGACAAGTTTTGGCAAGTTTGGGGTGTCCTCATTTTTGAAACCTTTCTAAAAGTCTTCCCTTTTATATTTTATTTGTTTCCTATGCATAACAATTAGTAAGTAAAGGTTTTAGAAGTTGCTAATCCATTCTTTGGGGTTTATTTTATTTTAGAAACTTTTCTAAGTCTCTATTTTACTTGTTTCCCACTCACATATATTAGTAAGTAATTGTTTTAGTTGCTACTACATTCTTTTGGGTTGATTTTATTTTAGAAACCTTTCTAATTCTCTATTTTTTTTTCTTGTTCCCAAGTTCATATAATAGCAAATGATGTTTTTGGAAGTTGCTAATACATTCTTTTGGATTGATTTCATTTTAGAAACATTTCTAGTTCTTGTTTTCCTTGTGTGAAAAAATGAGGGTTTTAGAAAGTGTAGATTTTAAGTGACTTGCTTGTTCATTTTTGTTTTTTGATATGGTTTGAAATTTCTAATTTCAAAATCTAATGTGGGGCCCCACTTTTAAGTATGTTTCATGTCTCAATGTTGTTTATTAATCAGCTCACGGGCCTACACCTTGCACACATGTCAGTCTCCAATTACTTTAGCTAGTTGGCCCGCTACTCATATCATAAGCTCTTATTTTGACCCTTGATTTTACTCATTTTATTTTTAATAATTTTTTCTAGTCATTTGGGTGTTTATTTAAATGGTTATTTATAGATTAATTATTCAAAAATTTTTGTGTATTTATTCCCTTATAATTTGTCCTAAGCCACAAATGTTCATATAGGCATATTCTTTAATTTACATAAATTATATTAATTTAATTTTTGTCATTTTCTACAATGTTTTCAAGACGTTTTATTTTGTTCTATTTTGTATAAATTATTCTCATATTGCTTTTATAATGGTACATGTGTTTTTGGTCTTTAGATAAAATGAGAATTTTGCCCTCCAATGGCAAAATTACCATTTCATCCCCTGTTTGTCCAAATAACTTTCCATACTTAAAAATTATTTACTATTGCACACAGTGTTGTTCTACACTTTATTTTTCATTTGAATTAACCATTTTACCCCTCAGTGGCAAAATTACCATTTTAACCCTAGGTGGTTAAATTACCATTTTAACCCTAGGTGGTTAAATTACCATTTTACTCCTAGGGTATTTAATGCGCTTAGTACTTCTATAAACTCATTTATGATCTTGTAAATTCTTATTTGAGAATTTATCAAGATATTGCAAAACAACAACTAGAGCTAATAGAAGAAAAGTGGAAAATAAGACAAAAAATTAAAACAGGGAGGTAGAATCCACAAAAACCAAAGAAATCAATAATAAAATATAGAACTTCATCGAATATAGTACAGGGTAGCTAGAAACTCACAAATTCCACAAGAAGAGACATGACTGAACCTCCAAAATAGTAAAATAAATTTATAGAAAAACAAGGTAATTTTAATGAAAGATTCGGATAGATGAAAAATACAATATATCAGATTAAGTGCATCAAAGATCTAACCAAATAAGTACAAAAATCAAAACAAAAGAAAATAGAACCCATAAAAAAACCAAAACTGAATAGAGCAACTAGAGAAAAATGGCAAACAGAGATTGTTTACAACTGACGCAAATAGATTACCTAAAAACTTTTATTACTTGGTTTAATGAAAAAGAAGATTACACTAAATGAAGGCAAAAAGAGATTGTTTACTAAAATAGATCAATGACGCTTTCTCGCAAACAATGACAAAGACAATGTTGGTAGTGTTGTTGTTTCTTATTCTACAACTATTGCTTCATGTTTTGCAGTTGCTAGTTCTTGTTCATCTTGGTAATGAAATTGGGGGCAGCAAGATTAGCTAGGTCTGTGGAAGAAAATGAGGGTCAAAAGTTTATAAAAGACTCATGGAAGATGAAAATTTGTATTTTTTTTAACCTCCAATCTGCATTCAAAATGGCATTGCTTGCTCACAAAGATGACAAGTACAGAAGATATGAATATGAGAAAAGGGAACCAAAAAGCAAAGAGAAAATGAGAAGATGAGAATCTAAGGAAGTGGAAACCAAAATATGAGAAAGGGGAAACCAAAACAATGGCAGAGACAATGTTCGTGTTTGTGTTTGTGTTTTGCTTTGTGTTCTATTGTTGTTCTTGCTTCGTGTTCTACTTGTTGGGACCCCTTCCATACAACCTATGGGTTTCCTGACCGACACAATAGTGTGATAAGTCCACTCCACAAGTCAAACTCGTTGACTACTATTAAGCCTTACCATCCAATCATTTATAGTATTTAGAATGCATCAATTAAAAAAAATAAGTGGAATAATGTAATAATGACAATAACGGAAGTCTTTAAACATTATTTACATTAATAGAGTCCAGTTCAACTTTTTATTTTTCAAAATGTATACATATTGATTTATAATACCAAAATAACATAATAAAAAAACTTACTATGGACTATGCTGAGAAGATCATGCAATCACTACGTTTTACCCATTATCCACATCGGACAAACCTAAAATATTTAACAATAGTAAGCGCGATATCCACGTGAGCCCAATGAGTAGCAAATGAATATTATCTACTTAAGTCTAGCATTCTACATGCAATGTAACAGGCGATCTCTTAAGCATTCATTATTAAAACCTTTCACGTGTAGTAGTTATAAACAGTGATAGAATACAACAAATAGCACGCTCAATAACCATCAACATATAAAAATGCATCAACCTAGTATGCCATGAATTATGCCATGTTCCAAGGGTCTAGTATATAAGATCGACACCCTTCTTTTAATTTAAAGATTCTTTGGTCATATTGCCATTTTCAAACAGACGTGACCATTGTCCAGACCCTACTACAGTATAAATGATTGTGGCCCATTGACTACAACAATTGTCACCCACTGAGCACAAAAATTGTAGCTCATCGACTAGGTGGTTTAGTTGCCATCTACGAACTAGTAGAGTGTGCCATGCATCACTCCAATTATATCCATAGAGGGTACCAACGTACTACTCTTGTGTAAAACCCCAACCCTAAATCCTGTCGCACACGCCATTGACTAGGAGTCTTCATCTCTCCCCTCCAGACGAAATCAAGTCAACCGATGCGGTCACCCCCGCTTACCACGTTCGGGAACTAGGACGTTACTTACATTCTTTCTTTCTCAGACCATCCTAATAAAATATCAAAGTGTGGAAACATGGACAATATTATCATGCATGATTTAAAATATGGATGGCACGTGTAAAGCTAATGACATAATTTAAACTCTGAGATAAATAAAATACTTAGAGTATGTCCCTGTGTTCAAATGGGTTAAATAAATAGTACTCGGCCCCATGGCCGAAGTCAATAATTAAAATGACCAAACATGAAATTAAATGTGGGTCCCATGCCCTACAAACTAGTAGACAACAAGTACACTACTCCTACACAACCTCAACAGTGAGGTGTATTATGACAACAAAAATGCAACTCCTCACTTGTCAACATAAGTGTCTTCAAGGGTTACTTGAAAAGAGATTAGTGGGGATAAGCTCAAGAGCCTAGTAGATCTTACACAAAGCACCTCGACCATTATAATAGTTAAAATACAAACATGCAAGCACTTGTAATGCATTAAGCATTTCAACAAATCAATTATTTAAGTTAACATTAAGACCAAAAGGATTTCTTCCTCGGCATTCCAACTTAGGTTTGGAGTATTCAATGTAACGCTTGATGGCTCGTTACACACTCAGAACCTTATCTCAGGGTTGATGTCTCACTCGATCATCAAACTAGACAGTAAAGTCTTGCTTAGACACACAGTCTCTTTTTAATCAGAGACCCGCCTGGGCTAGAAATACCAACGATGATGCCAAACCTAACCACAGTATCCTTGTCACCGTGCCAGAATGTGGTTCATTCACTTAATCATCTTAAATTAGTGACCACAAGCATTTTCACAATTTTAATATCCCATATACATAGCAATGGATATAAATAAACAATTCATCATGAATAGTCACATCAGACATACTATTCAATACGTTGCATGCATCGCATGGATTCTAAACTATAATAAACATTCATACAAAGCAAGGTGTGTTATGAATCCACAAAAAGGAAACTAGGTATTCATATGAGGCACATACATTCCTAGTATGCTTCTAAACAATAAATAATGATAAACATACAGTCATGTTTCATATTCAAACCAAAATAATTCTAAAGAGTTTCAGGTAGTCATTTCCACATGTTATTATACTCTTCGCATTCTAACTTTCATTTCAATGTTTACAAATTTTCAACCTAGGTTCCATTCATTGCTCTATTCATTCGCCTCATTAGAATTTCCCAAACAGTGGTTGTAAGGTTTTGTGGTGTACAGAGAACAAAAACAGTGTTTAGTAGTCATCATAGTCGATTGAATTTGTGGTAGATCATAGTAAGAAACTTAGACAATCCTCTGAGAGATAGTTCTTACCATACAATGCATTCTAGCACAGATCCATGGTCCTACTACAAAGCTATAGCGTCCTTGTGCAGTTTTTCCCTTATCAGCGCTTGTGGAATCGCAAGGAAAAGGTTGAATGACTTGGGGGAGGTGTGTGAGAACAAAAAGATCGACTGTCAGCGTTAGGATTCTATTTTGAGAGGAGTGTGCACAACTGTAGGTTGAACGATGAAGATTAGGGTTTTCTTTTTGGTGCACATTATAATATATAGACAACTCGGTGCCCTTACTTCCATTTTTTATTTTCAAAAGTAGGATCGTGGTCTTCACATTGCTCCTAATGGCAGGATCATGATCTCGAAATGCAATCCTGCGTCCTTGCAAGAATTTTCACAAATGTTTATAGCAAGCCCGCGGTTTTCATAATCCAAAATCCTGGTCCTCATGCGAACCATTTTCTCATAGTCTTAGACGTAAGATTGTGGTCTTCCAAGCTAAGACCACAATCTCATGGGTAGCCCATCTAATTGACGCAAGACTACAATCCCAATTTGGGGACCATAGTCGTATGACGTCTTTTTTTCAATGCTAATGGAATTAGCATTGTTTAGGGCATCACAATACTATCCCCTTTAAAAGAATTTCGTCCTCAAAATTAAAGAGTAATCGTATACTTGAATCATGCTCTCTGGTCAGTTGCTTTGGTGAAAAAGGTCTGAGTACTTCATTCACATTTCACTCTCTAACTCTCAGGTAGCCTCTTTTAGGTCACAATGTTTCCACAGAACCTTGACTAGTGGGATGTCCTTGATTTTGAGACTCTGTACTTTATGATCCAATATTCTGATGGTTGGTTCTTCGTAAGTGGCATTGCCTTGGAGATTGACTTCCTCCCAATGTATGATGTGAGAGGGGGTTAGCTTATACTTTCGCAGCATTGATACATGGAATACATTGTAGATTGAGGACATTCTATTTGGTAAGTCCTGCTCATAACTACACTCACCAACCCATCTAAGTATTTAGAATGGATCGATGAATCTTGGTGATAGTTCCCCTTTGATCCCAAAAAGTTTAATCCCCTTTTGAAGGTTGATCCTCGGGAACACTCTATTAGCCTCTTGGAACTCTAGAGGTTTTCTCTTATTATCCGCATAGCTCTTCTGCCCACTCCAAGTTGTGGTTAACCTCTTTTGTATTTGCTCACTTGTTTATTCATCTCCTGTACTAGGTTTGGCTCTATGAGTACATTATCTTCAAAGTCTACCTAGCATGATGGAGATCTACAAGGTTTACCGTAGAGAGCTTCGTATGGAGCCATTTTTTCACTCGCCTAGTAATTGTTATTGTACGCAAATTTCGCTAAGTGCAAGTATTTGTTCTAATTACCGTTGAAGTCAAGGACACACGTTTTCAACATATCTTCTAGTATCTGTATTACTCTCTGAGACTATCCATCTATCTGAAGATGGAAAGCAGTAGTCATGGTGAGTCTATAGCCTAGTTCCTTCTACAAGGTTTACTAGAACTGAGATGTGAATGTGGAATTTTTGTCTACCACGATAGTTTTGGATATACCATGTAGCCTCACTATCTCTTTAACATACAATTCTCCCAGTTTTCCAACTGTATTTGTAGACCGGATGGGTAGGAAATGAGTTACTTTCGTGAGCCGATCTACAATCACCCATACTGTGTCTTTACCCTTTTGATTTTTGGGTAGGCTGCTCACAAAGTCTATTGCAATATTATCCCACTTCCATTCTGGGATCATAAGTGGTTGCAACATCCTCGAGGGTTTCCTGTGTTCAGCCTTTACCTGCTAACAGGTCTGACATTTAGAGACATACTTGGCTATATCCCTCTTCATTGCTCTCCACCAGTAAGTCTTCTTGAGGTTTTGGTATATCTTATCACCTCCTAGATGCATTGTGTACTTGGTCTAATGAGCTTCATCCATATGGTCTTTCTACTCTACCCACTCTCTGATACACAGACTCTGTCCCCATATCTCAATGTACCTTCGGCATTAATTTTGAAATCGACGTGTTTACCTTTCTTGACACCTTCTGTCAGCTCCACAATCCATTAATCATATTTCTGTTCATCTCTAATCTACCATGGTAGGTCTGGTAGGCAAACCAATGCATATAGGTATGCCTACTTCCCGTTTGAAATTTATACTTAGATTGTAGCCACTAATCAATTGATACATTCATCCTTTTTATTCATTCTTCTTATCAAACTTTATGTTAAGAGCATTGACTACAACATTCGCCTTTCTTGGATGGTAGTGGAGTTGGAAGTCACAATCCTTTAGAAACTCCATCCATCTCCGTTGTCTCAAATTCAACTCTTTTTGAGTATAGATGTATTTTAAGTTCTTATGGTATGAAAATAGGTCAAATCTCTCTCCATATAAATATTGCCTCCAAATCTTTAAGGCAATTGATAAAAAGTAGTTCCAAGTCATACGTGAGTAGCTGCTCGTGGATTTTTAGCTGTTGACAAGCGTAAGTAGTGACTTTCCCTTCTCACATCAATACGACACCTGACCCATTCTGTAATGCATCTTTATACAGAAGTACCCTACACCAGGAGTAGGGGTAACCAAAATTGGGGCTAAAGTCAGCCTCTTCTTCAACTCTTGGAAAGATTCTTCACACTTCTCATCCCCAATGAACTTCTCTCCTTTTCTAGTTACCATAGTCATAAGCCTAGCTAACTTGGAGAAGTCTCGAATAAACCTTTGATAGTATCATGCCAAACCCAAGAAGCTTCTAATTTCTATCACCATTTTTGGTTGCTTCCAATTAGCTACCGACTCCACTTTATCTGAATCAACTGATATCCCTTTGGCTGAAACCACGCGGCCAAGAAACTTTACTGTCTTCATCCAAAACTCACACTTGCTAAACTTAGCATAAAACTCATTTCTCCTCAGTATGCCTAGCACAATCTTCAAGTGTTCTACATGTTCAGCTTCTGATCTAAAGTAGATTAGGATATCATCCATGAATACTACTTTGAACTAATCCAGATACTGTCGGAAGACTCTGTTCATCAAGTCTATGAATGTAGTCGGTGCATTTGTCAAACCAAACAACATCACTGTGAATTCAAAATGTTCATATCAAGTTTTGAATGTTGTCTTATGGATGTCTACCTCCCTGGTTCTCAATTGGTTATAACCTGACCTTAGATCAATCTTGGAGAAGTAAGTGGCTCCTCTCAACTGATCGAATAAGTCTTCTATCTTGGGTAAAGGATATTTATTATTTAGGTCACTTGGTTGATCTTCCTGTAGTCAACACATAACCTCATTGAGCCATCTCTCTTCTTCACAAATAGTAAAGTTGGTTCCCATGTTGATTCACTAGGTCTAATGAATCCCTTTCCACATAGTTCATCTAACTGTGCCTTGACTTCAATCAACTCCACTAGCGCCATTCTGTAGGGAGGAATTGTAATACCCAAGAATTTTGTCAAAAAATTTAAAATAAATAAAATAAGTTGAATAAATTAATTTCAAAGATTTTAAGAAATTTTGGGTGCAAATGGTGGGTTGGCACATAAAAAATAATTTATATCGGAGATATAATAAAAATTAGGATAATTAAATGAAAATTATAATTTAGTAGAATTAATTATAAAATTTAAGGAATTGCTTAAGAAATAAATAGAAATAAAATATTTACACATATTGGCTAATATGTGTATGAATAAGGAATGTATTAGCACCATAAATGTTAATACTACATATTATAGGCATATGTGCAATTAAATAAAAATGTAGTGTACATGTATTATTAAAAATAAATCAAACATTATGTAAATAATAGTGTATAATTATATAATTTATTATCTGAAAATGAAATACGAAATAAATAAAAAATACATGAAAATGAAAAATACAAATTATTTATTATTAGCATTAAAAATATTAAAGAAATGGAAAAATATCTAATAAATACAATATTAAGTAAATTAGAAAGGGAAAAATATTAGTAAGTACATAAAATAGAATAATTTATG
>JAJIYU010009638.1:0-16804 GCA_030144865.1 Tinospora cordifolia | reverse complement strand
ATAGTAGATGTTAAACCTGCTGCTCAATAGGCAGAATGACCTTAAATTTATGTGTAACTACTAATCAAATTTACGTCCCTACTACCACAACTTTAGATATAGGTATTTTGAGAATACGTCTCAACGTCTTTGTGATTGTCATACATAACAAATATATCACAATGACACTGCATACGGCTGAGGAATTGCATTCCATATTAACAATCATGCAAAGTATCAGTGAACTTGATGATAAACTTCTATAGTTCTGTTTGAAGAAAAGAATTAATTACTTTAGCAGTCAATGTTTAGAAAAGAATTAATTACTCTACAGAAAGGACACTTTGATACTGCTCTTAAAGGACCCAGTAAATGCAGTAGTCTAAAATTTAAGAAAACATAATGGATTTTGGTCCACATTAAGCAGAAAGCTTAAATTGGATAATCCTTGAGAATGTGATAAACTCAACAGATGCTACAGGATAGAGTAAGCAATGCATTCATTAATTCCTAGGTAAGTTTTTAAATCTCATCAAGTCTAATGATCATTTTTTTTTTTTAAATGTGACATGCAAGTATGCAATTAGAAATTTAGAATAGCTCTCTTAGCTAATTATGCAATTAACTTACAAATCTATGTCATTTCCTTAGAGACTATGGTAACAAAGGGACTGGGTTTGTTGAACACAGATTAAATAACAAAAAAGATTCCAAAAAATAAAGAAATAGTGAAAGAAACTTAGACATAAAAAGAAGAAGAATAAAATTAATTATCAAAATATTAGTTAATTATTATTCGAACAAACATCAAGCAAGGATACTCATGCTAGCAACTCCAGCAAAGTGGAATGTTTTTAATGTCATTTGAGTCCCTGGTTCTCCAATACTTTGGGCTCCAATAGCTCCAATTGCAGTTCCAGCCTCAGCTCTTTTTGAATCGTAACGAGTAAGGCAAGTATCTAAGAAAACCTACAAAATAAGCAGGGAATCACCTCTACAATTGATTCCAAACATGAAAAAATTGAAACATATATTCTAATTTGAGAAAATATGAAATAAAAGTAACAAATCAAAACAAAATAAAACATGAATTAGTGGTAAAGAAAGTTCACTAAAATGTCTTTCTCCCACAAATTAAAATCAGCCATCAAGCACATTGATAATGACTATGCTTTTCACAATTTTGTTTTTCAAAAGAAACAAAATATTATAGCTATAAGAATAGAAATGGAACAAAAATAAAAGTAATGAGGAAAATTAACTCCCTTAGAATGCTAATAAACCAGATTTCCCCATTCCTAACCCAATTTGAAAGGTTAATCCCCATACAAAGTTTTGCTAAAATGATCCAAAGAGAAGCTCACGTAAGTCCCAGATGGAGAGGATGTTGCTATAGGACTCCCTAAAGATACAGTTACCAAACTTCCCATCCTCCCATTTGTGTTCTCTTACCTTGTCAATCATATAAGGTGCATAGTGGCATGAGGTAATAGAAGTTTTTGTTAACTCCTCAACTAGATTGTACCATACACATCAATGCAAGGACAGGAAGCCAACATAGGATCCCCTTTGTACCACATCAATGGTATTGAGATCTTTTAACCAACAACTCAACAAGCCATCTACACATTGAAGGATATAGTACTTTCCTGATGAAAAATGATGACGAATGCAGGGTGCTTATAAGGGTCTAGGTGGGATGAAGGAAGAATTTCAAAGAAATAATTTAATATAAAACTGGTTTTCATAATTGCCCCACTCAAACCAGAGTTTGTACCCATGATATTATCACTAGGAATGAATGACTATCTTTGAGTTCCCTGCCTCTAAGGTCTCCTCATCATTGAAGTTCCATGAAAGACTATGGTCTAGCACCATTGGATGGTCTAAAATAAAGCGTAAAAATAGTCAGCAGGGGAAGGCCGATGGGGCAAAAATTGCTAAGAATGCCTCCAATGAAAGTATATTATCACACCAGATTGTCTTGCTAGCATTTAAGTGGATAATCATTGGCTAGGCATGTTTCCAGTTGTCTTTGGAAAGCAATGAATTTTTTTAAGCTCCAACAGTAGCTTCTTATCTGAGAAAAAGAAGAATAACTCTTATCAAATCAGTGGTCGATGTAGAAAAGAAAAAGGTGAATGTATTGGAGAAAATGATACCATACTTGTGGGAGGCAGGACACATGAGGAACCAATGTTGGATGCAGCAAAGAAAGTGGTGGACTTGTTTGAGAAAATTATAAAGGACTTCTTGTGGAGCGCAAGGGGCAAGAGGAATCATGTTAACATGTTGCATGCACCAAAAAAAGAGGTGGATGTGTAGGAGAAAATGATAAAGGACTTCTTGTGGGGGTTAGGGGCATATGAGGAAAGGGGGAAGAAGAAGAGGAATGGATTTATCATAAAATGGCACTGGAGATTCCTCGCTAAGCAGGCCAACTTATAGGGAAATGCAATTAGAAGTAGGCAATGCTGAAAAGGCAATCTAAGGGATTTAGGTTTAAACCCCCAGCATCATATATAGCCTATAGGAGCCCCTAGAGAAAATGATAACATCTATATTTGTGTACTATATATAATTCTTATAATAACAAATATACAAAAATTCTCAAAGCAAAGTAACAAATATATATACATATCTTAATGTGTGATGTGCGTTGACCATTATTAATGTAGAAATACATTTTTCAATACATTATATTTATACTTCTATACGTGAAAAATATATATTTATGTTTGTTTTAGTCATATACACTAGTCATTATAAATAATTTAGCATCTATAGAAAAATCCTTCAAACTATTTAAGTTGGCCAATTTTTTATGAAATTCTCCAAAACTTTTCAAATATCTTTGAATTAATCCTAATTTCTAAAGGTTCAGGTTTAGGCACAAAGTCAAAATTCAAAACTTGCTAATGCTTGTAGGGATAGATTTCCACTTACGGCATCTTTCAATGTTTTTTATACTTCCAAGAGATGCTCCAATGCTTCTAGTTTTTCTTATGCGAATGATAACAACATTAATCAATATCGTGCTTGGGGAAGATGAAGGACTATTGCAGGATGGTTTTGTTTGTAGTTGTGTGGTAAGTTTGGACAAAAAGAAACACGTATCTATTTGAGAAGCTAGAGAAAGAGAAGGTTGGGGAGTAGGAAAGTTATTTCCTTCGGTTTCCTTTGTGGGTTAATGTAAGCATTCTTGCATAAGGGTTTGGGTCCTGTTTTGGACTACATTTTATCATAGCAAATGGGCCACCCATCCTCATTATGGACTAGATTGTAGACTCTTGAGGTTATTTTATTAAATTTGTTTCTTGTCAAAGATGAAAACCCCCAAAAATAACAAATTAAAAAAAAAAAAACTTATCCTATCTTGAAAATGTTGAATGAAAAATTCAAAAGGACTTGTTGCCTAAGATACACTGAGAAACAAAAAAACAATCACTATGCCTCTGCAAAATTCAAAATTTTGGTCAAACTGAGACCCATTAATTAAGATTAATGGTCAACCTAGGGGAAATTGATGATTCTAGGAATTTGAGGTAGGGAGACCTATTGGCCCTTTCTTGTTTCTATTGGTTGCAGATGTTTTGGGGAGGATGGTTCATAAGGCTTTAGAGGGGGTGATTCAAGGGTATAGTGTTGGCAAAATTGGGATAAACTTTGTCAAACCTCCAATTCATTAATGATTGTCTTTTTCTTTTGGTTAATCATTGCTTCAATCTTGACGCTACATCGAAAATAATATGGGAATTTTGCTGGATTTTCAAAATGAAGCTTAACCTTAAAAAATGTTAGGTACCAAGCATTCGATAGCCTTGGAAATGAGGTCTAAAGTACTGCCTCCAAAATTGGTTGTTCCACTACGAGCCAGCCCATGAGTCATGATATATTTAAGTCTTCCCTTGGGGGACAATCCTTTGTTAAATTCTTTTGGGATCTGGAAATTCAAGTAGTTCGTCGTAGGTTGGATGGTTGGAGAAAGTTCCATCTCAAGAGGGGGTCAATTGAACTTAATTAAGAATGTCTTGGATGCTCTTCTAATCTACTACCCTTAAGGTCCCAAAATTGGTATTATGGTGGATTGTAAGGTTGAAAGGTTGACGAGGAAGATCATGTGGAAAGAGGTGAAGAAAAGGAGTGGGTGCGGTTTAGGAAGATGGAGTCTAATGCAAAGTGGGAGGGACCATGGGGTTTTTCAGTATAGGGAATGTGGAGCTTAGAAATAAAGCCTTGGCAAGGATAGCTTTGACGCTTTTAGGGAGAGTGGATTTGGGTTCAAGGGTAGTTGTAAGTAGATATAGCGTCCATAGTGCATGTGGGTAGTGGTATGTCCTTAGATCTAGGGAAGATACTTAGTGTGGCACATGTAGTTCTTCATCGCTACTCCTAAACACATAAACATTGACTATCCTTCCAAACCACTCAATCTTTGATTTTCACATTTCTAATGATCAGGAATCTTCCTCTTGGTGTTTCCACTTCAATAGAAAACCTACGGATGGGGAAAGGCTTGAAATTTCCACCTTAATCAATATCCTTTCCCCAATTCAGCTTTCCAATGATAAGTATAGGGAGGCATGGCTGATTGACTCTGCCAACATCTTCTCCTTGATGTCTTTCTTGCATCATCCTCGTTCCTCTGCATCACCTTACACCTTCCCTCCTTTTCCCATGTTTTTATTTGCAATGCTCATGTTTCCTCAAAATCCAAATTTCTGAGGTGGACAAATTGCTCTTGAAGAACTGTTTTGCGCCAACACATTTTGCAATGATTCAAAAATTGGGCATCTCCTCAAATTGGTGTTTTCTATGTAGGCAAAACGGAGAGTCATGATATCATATTTTCTTTGTGAAGAAGGTTTCATATAAATGGACCTAGTTTCTTCACTGAGATGAATTGACCACCTTATTGTACATTCCTGATATTAATTCCCTTCCAAGTTTGGGAATTACTAGAGGTTGTTATCTTTTTCCATGGTTTGGGTTGCATGTTAGGAATGGGATAGCAGAATCTTTTAGGAAAAATATAGGGTTTGTGGGAGTGCGTCGTGTAGCTCTTTCTATTTGGCTTCCATGCGGATTAGTTGTAGTGTACTCAGTATATGCCTTGGAGGACCAAATACTGGAAGGTTTATAGATGGTGCCTTTTGGAGTGTGTATAGGGGGTATACTTGGCGCATAGTTGTTCCTTTTTACACATAAAAAACAATACATGTTTTCATGATTTCAAAGAAAAAAAAAATGCAAAGTTGAGAATTTGATCAAGTAGATGTTGTAAATGACCAGAAATTAGCAAAACATTAAGCATTAGATTTACCTGCAGCTGCTGGGAAGTAATGCCTGAAATATTTGCAGCAACATTTCCAAGAAAATCATGTTCATGATCCCTCATATATTCTTCATCCAGTTTTAGAGCCCTCTGTGTTCTCCTAAACATATCAACTCGTTTGTGCATGAAATCCAATAACAACTTTTTGAAGGCATCAGAGCAACCCCCTTCAGGGTCAGCATCATGTCTGGCAAGTTTCTCCTCAACAGTTCTAAAAACTTCGGAAGGAGACAAACTGGCTTGTCCTCTGGCTGGACAGGTTGCCTGGATAAGAGACCAAGAAAGGGCACTTGCAGTTTGCATTTTCTCTCTGAATTTCTCTGGTAGTCAAATTAAAAAATAATAAAAGAAGAGTGAGCTCACCTTAATTTTCAAATACAACCTTTCCAAATTTAATGGAATACCACTCTTCCCTTCCATTTTAGCCGGATCCATGCCATCGTCACCATAAAGAAATTGAACTACCCCACCACTAGCATTGCGAACTGTGTTATCATAATGAATTGAGAGATCCTCCAAGGCCTTAATTAATCTACGAGACATATATCCAGTGTCAGCTGTTTTCACCTGTGAATTTCAACGTATTTAATAAGATAGTTGAGACGACTACTTGTGATTTTGCACTTTGAAAAATGAAATGACAATCAACAAAGGAATTGTCAGACAGAAGAGAAACAGGAAGAGAAAAATGCAATTTAATATATTCCATAAGGATAAGCAAATCATATAAAGGAGTGGAACCTCCAAACATGAGAAGAACCAGAAACAGTAGTTCATGGTATGACCTTCATGATGAACTTTTTTTCAGCTAGTGTTCATCATAGTAGCATCGGCATGAAAAGATAGAGAAAAAAAAAATCTAGAAAGCACCAGAGTTCTCTTTCTTCACAAGTTCTTTTGGTGATAAGGACTGTCAGGAAATTGTCCTCTACATATGCCTATAGGCAGGCCTTTCCAAGACTCATCACTGGCAGCTAATCCAACCTTTAGACATTAGTTGGACCAGTAATAGGTAACCATTACAGATGCTAGAGCAACTTGTCTCAAAATACAAGGAAAATATTTTACCAATTTTAGAATCTAGCATACAAAGAAGGTATCTTTTTATTTTAAATCTGTTTAAAAAATTATGCAAAACAATCTAAAATAATGCAAGAATCAGCACAGAACTTAATTTGACTAGGTAAGTGAAGCTCTTTTTGTGGTACTTTTCTAATGACAAGTGAGAAAAGACAGAGCATGTATCCATACCGCTGTATCCACAAGACCTTCACGACCTCCCATTGTATGAAAGAAAAACTCAGTTGCCGTCAAACCAGTGTAAAATGAATTAGCAACAAAACCTTTAGCCTGAAATAAGAAGAAAAAAGATACTGTTTCATGGCAAGAAACAAAAATATGTAATAATTTTTATAGTGTGAAAACTACAAAAGCACAAAAATAACCTATGTAAGAGTCAAAAAGAATTAGCCTTGCAGCAAAAAATTTTGTGTAAGTATTTGGGCCAACCTTTCAACCAATCCCTTAATGGCCATTCCTTCAATAATTTATAAGAATTAATCCAAAGAGGAGAAAGATAAAAAGATTTATCGCCCCACACCAGCTTGGTCCATCATCAAAAATATGGTTGTTATGTTCCTTCCAAATAACACAAACCACAGCAAACATAACCACACTCCAATAGTCTTCAAATTTTGGAAGGCAATTTGCGCTATCCGGGAAATTCCACCCGGAGGAAATTGTGGAGAAGCTGTCCCAAATTAAGCATGTCGTCCTATCGCTCCAAATTCCTTAAGAAAATTAACAATCCAAAAACAAGTGTTTGGCAGATTCCCTTTTCCTTTTACACAAACAAAACTAATTGAGCTATAAGGACCATTCTTTATATCTTCTCTGTAAAGAATTAACACAATTCAACCTCTCATGAGCAATAGTCTACCTAAAAATAGGGCTTTCGATATAACATGAGCATCCCATATAAAATTGTATGGAAACGGAAGAAGTTAGGAATCTGGAGCCAGAGATAAGGTGGGACGAGTAGCATTTAGGAGTGAAGTTTCCAATGGGGTCATTACCCACACTATGATAAAAACTGCAAAAAATTCTTCAAAAAGGAAACATTCAGCTCTTCTAGGGTTAAAGATGATATATTTCTGCATTTATTATTTCTTGCAAAAGATTACCAATGAGTGACTAGCTAGCCTAAGAAAAAAAAAATGGGGTTATTAATCCTTTTCCTATCCAAACTGTGGCATTCTATGATCCAAAAGTTTCAAACACATTATAGAATTCAACAGCATGTTAACGGTGGAGTTGCAACAGAGAATTCCTTCTTTTATTGGTGCAATCACATACATTAAATTTCAAGAGTTCCTCTATATCATCTAGGAGTTTGTATAATATTGAGATCAAGAGGTGAGGCAGCACTATAATACCCCATTACTCATTTTGTCATCAACATTTAGGGATCATGATTGGAGTAGGTGAATCTAAAGGTAAGTTAGGGGCTTTTTTAGATACATGAGAGCCAGTGTCCTCTTAACTAGCTATGCTATCATTAAGTTTGAAGCATTCTTCATTCTATATATTAGATTATATGTTGGACAGAGTGGAATAGTATTCTAGAATGTAGAAAACGAAGGATTACAATAATCCCAGAAGCTAAGATCGTGTTACTGTCATGCGCCAGAGTATTCCTGACGTAAATACTTGCTCACTACTCTTATGGTACCGCTTCTTTTATGAGATGTAATAGCATTGTACTATCATATTGATGGCTTCTACCTATGTTTTTTTTTTTTTGAAAGCCTTTTCTTCCTTCTATTTGTATTCACTTTTTCTAGTATATTTCTTTATACTGATATTTGGAAAACTGAATCTAAACTAATAAACTTCAAAAAAAAAAAAAAAAAAAAGGAGAGAAAAACAATTCAAGTCTCTCTTTTCTCTTACTTTTTGCAAAAACTTCAAGTCTCTTGTTTTCTAGCATACATTCAGAATTCATTCACAGAAATGAAGGCAACCAGGCAAGTTTTGCAAACATTAAAAAGAGAAAGCATTAAAAGACTAAGACAAGAATGAGTTCCCACTAGAAACTAGGGAATAAATAACATTTGGATGATATTGATCTTACAGCAGGCATTTTTGATTTTCTAGGGAAGTGTGGAAGACTTCGATCTATAAATCCATTAGGAGCACGACGACCTCCAACTGATTGTTGACCAACACATGCAATCATCTGGCTAATATTAATAGGAGAACCTTTTGATCCACACTGAGACATTATCAGAGGACTATTCCTCCAATGCAGTTCCTCCATACAAACCTGTGTCAGAAAAGAAAACAATTCATAATTTTCAATTCAATTCTATAGAGCGTACTTAATGCACAGGGCTCATGCCATTGCAGGTCTTAGAAAAGGGAGATTTATACTGCCTAATAGGAGAGACTGCTTTCATATTCAAACCAGTGACTGGTCATAATAGATTAGCCTCAGCTGTTAAGAACTTAATTGAATGAATTTAAAAAGATACCATTTTGTACATGTTTTACTTCCTAAGCAAACTGAACTGACACAGCATTCTCAAGGTGCCACCACGATGTCTAGGCAATTTGCATTTCTAGGCAGAGCTTAGATGTGGCTAGGGCAAGTACAAAACATTTATTTATCCCTAGTAATTCAATTAAGTATATATAGATTCTCGGGACAATTCATAGTCAAGATTATATATATCTAATTGTATACTATAATAAATGTTAAATTTTTGTAAAGTTATAAACACTTCATATTAATCAAAATTGTATCCAAAAAATTAATTAATGCCACAGCACGAATTATGCAAGAGATTTAATGAAATGATTAGCTTTCCCAAGTGTTAAAAAAAAAAGTTGGGCAACAAATATATTTTAGAATAGTTGTCAGTTATCGTTGGATATTTCAGCTACATTTATAGGTTGGAGCAAATGAAAAGGATGCACTTGGGAAGAAAAAGATTTGAGGTTCATTGTTGAAAGGGAGAGGAGTTCGTTTTTAAAGCCCCCACTTCCATACCAAACACTATGCCTAAGTGCCTTCTCCCTAAAATGCCTAGGTGTTGCCGAGACTTAAAACTGCCTTGGGGATGCCTTTAGATCACTGAATAGATTTAAAATTGATGCAGAACATTACCACTTACAAGTTCTAATATAGTCAAAAACATATTCACTAATAAGAATATCTCAGTATGCATGGACATCGAACAGATCTAAAATGAGTATGAATCGCATATAATTTGCAATATCCCAAGACCCAGAGATAAAAGAATCCAAATGGTGTATACAGGATATGAATCCTTCATTGATCAATTTTTTGCAGTAAAAAAAATACTTCCCAAATATATTGGTATGCTGATGAATCTATTTCATCCACGCTATTAAGTAATAGGTAAATCACAATCAAACAGAACAAAAATATTCACTTACTTTAGCAGCTGTCTCCCGGATTTTGTTTAAAAAACCAGTTATTTCAGCTTCCAATGTTTGTGCAGCATCACAACCTGGTTGAAGTTTGAGATTCCCTTTGTTGTATGACTGTATCAACTCATCACAAGCATCATAGCCTTCCTCTATCCTTGCTTTTTTCTGCTGATTAAGAAGCTCTCCTGGCTGGACATCATCAATCCCAATTGAGAACCCATGATTACCAATCCAGCGGGCACTGTAGACAAGAAAAACTTAGGGATATTTCATCTCCATATGAACATGACACCCTTTTGAAATATGCAATATCTCAACAACTATATCAGATACATGTCTCTCATTAACAGCCAACCAAACTACAAAAACAATGGACCACACAAGCTAACGATATTTACAACATTAAGTCCATGAACTGATACCCTATTACAGAACTAATATGGTGGTTGGGATAATTGATTGCAGCAATCATTTCCCTTCCCAGATAGTGTAGCAAAAATATAAGTTGGTAATTAACTTGTAGGAAAAGAAAAAGATTTATGTGGAGAAGAAGACAAACTAAAAGATGAATGGAGCATTGCACCAATGTACACCATACAAACCAAATCTCCGTTTGTACACTTTTTTAAAGGACATTAGCCATCCTTTTACAGCACCCAATCTCTCAGTTGAGGTGTGTGTAACCCTCGCTGTTCTCATGCAACAAAAACTCAGCAAGGATTGATTTGGTGTTGGGGTGTGTGTAAACCTCGCTGTTCTCATGCAATAAAAACTAAGCAAGGATTGATTTTGGTGTTGGGGTGGGGTGGGTGGGAGGGCGAAAGGGAAAGATCAAATAATATGGTAAACATTGATAAGAAACACAGATTTTTCTCTTTTCAAGGTTTAAACGAGATTTCAGAACAAAGATAGCATCCTTTACCCCTTATCTGAATTTCAAGGGTCCTAGATGAATCATGTTCAGCTGTCTAACCCTACATTTATCCACACTTTGCACGCCCATTTATACATTCACAATCTACCTTATTGCATCATTTCACCCCATCATCACACCTTTGACCATTCCAAAATCACTGTGGACATCATGATTTTTGAGAACAACGAGAACCAATCCCACAAAGTATCACTAACCACATCATTGCTTTACAGTAATCACCCTTACTATGCCTGGCACATGATCTATGATAATATAATATCCAAGTTGTCCACCCAACACTTACTTCATGCTTCCATATTTTAAGTCCTTGGATCCTCTCCATATCTCATGTGTTGCTTGCTAACCAGTACTAGAAAGATTCTTTAGGTATTATCAACTCATCAACATCAACTATTGAATTATCCATTGAGGCCTTTTTTTTTCTTTGAAAAGAAATGAGACTTCATCAAGAATGATGGAAAAGTAGACAAACAAGAGACTCCATCCAGGAGATGAGAAAAAATAAGGAAATGAACATTAAAAAGAAGAAAATGCCAACCACAATAGAATTCTGAGACACCCCCCAAACCCATTCCCCAAAACTGAAGCCCCTAGAGAGTTTAGAAGGGCACATACAATAGAATCCTTGCAAAGGGCAAGGAGTCGCAATGAAATTATAAAGGCTGGAGAATGTTATGCCAACTCAGCAACCATTCCCTGGTCCTATAATCAAGATAGTTTCCCATAGCCCACAAATGTGGCCAATAAAAATGGGGCCTACACTGAAATTTTATTACAACTATTGCTTTTATCAGTGAAAATACGATAATTTCTTCCACTCATATGCACCAATAGTGGCAAAATAAATACCGGAGGGCGTAAGGAGTAGAAGATTCCAACAATACTGGAATATAATCTTTTTTGCAGTTTGGTAAAACTTATGGGAGGAGAGAAACACAAGATTATTTCTAGATAGGTTTAGGTCAGAGAGCCTTGTATGGGAGAGATCCAATATTTTGTTTGCAACTTAGATCTCAAGTTCAAAATTAGGGAAAGGGTACCATTTTGGGGAATGATTATGTAAGGGTAATGAAATGATGCATATGATGTAATCCCTTTTGAGTTTTGTATTGATGCTGTGACATCTCATCAGGCATCAAATCTTTATATAATTAATACAATAGTTTTTGTTTCAAAAAAAAAAAAAACCTTTGGAAGACATCAGCTCAATAGGATAGAAAGTAAAGAATGAGAATCAGGCAGGCGAAGAAGACGACACCACTAGCACACTTTGACCACAGCTATGGGGCCAAAGTGCAATCCCCAAACATGTGATCAATAGTTTCAGCATTTTGCCTGCATAGACAGCACCATGAACGAAAGAGCATAGTATTGCTACCATTGAAGGACCAAAGTGTAGTTTAACTTCCCAAGAGCAATGAGCTAGCCTCGTATTCTATTTTTGGTGGAATTGGTGCCTTAAAAAAAGGACTTTGAGGAGAAACTCCTTTGAAGATTCACCAATCCACTTGTGGAGTCCAGAGTGTTCTGAAATTGAGGGGTTGCGAGGCATTGAAGTAGATCTGGCACCTGCTCAAGAGAGTTGCTCAGAAGATTCCTCATCAAAGAAAGATTTCAGTCAAACACAACACCACTATTATGCACATTAGGAAAGATGAGAGAGAGCATTGTGCATGCTGCATAACACACATAAATGAGGAAACCTTCTTTCGAAAGAAGCACAGTACCAAACATCCTCCCAAGACCTAATGTAGGTCCCATTCCCAAGTCAAGGCCGTGTATAGGAGAAGAAATTGAAGTAAGTTGAATGAATTAATTTTAAAGGGCATTTAAGGTTGAACAAGGGTAGATTGCGAACCTCATTTGCTCAATCACTCCCAAAATCCAAGTGGAGACAGCATTTTGTTCTTTAATGAAACACCGCAAACACTTACCCTTAACAAATCACCGATGCCCAAAAGACCATGATCAATGTCCTACTTAACCTTCTCCAACTTAACCACATGGGATCCATTATCTTTGTCTTCATTTTTCTATAAGAAATTTTTCATCATTCTCCCAATTTAATAAGCCAGTGATTTTGGCACCCAAAAAATAGACATGAGATAAGTAGGAATAAATGGCCACACGGACAAATCTCAGCAAAGTAACTTTTGAGAAATTAGCACCATAAAAGGACTATCAGTGGAAGCTGGCAAAAACAACGAGAGAAGCCAACAATTAACCCCAATCATGACCACACCTTTCTAGAGAAGAGAGAACCAAGAAACAAGTGCTCCATAGACTTAGCATCCATCCAACAAAAACAACATCAGTTGGGAGAAAGCTAGTGTAAAGGAAGTCTATGCTGTAATATATTGCCAATGTTGATTTTGCCCAGACAGTTATGCCATCTTAAAACCTAAACCTAAGTGCAAAATTGAGATTTTAATGGTAAGCGAAGCCAAAAGATGCAGAGCTAGGATCCTCAATGAGATTCGGGAAGAAGGAACCAATTGAGAACAAGCCAGTGATAACTAAAAGATTCTGTAAACACTGTAAGAAAATTTAACATCATAAAGGCGGGCATGATTACAATAATTTTGCTTTTGGTATACCAGTGAGAATGTAGGACTGTGATGATTGCAGGATAATCAATCATCAAATTCAATGATTAAAAGGGAACTGCGAACCTTTCACAAAAGAGAATCAAAAAAGGTTAGAAAAGCAAAGATGAAATGAAAGCTCACTCTAGAAGGATGGTGCTAGAAACAAAATTGATGGTTGTTGCCAAGCCTAAAAGCAAATAAATTGTTCAAAAGACTAGAAGAATTAGGTGATGGGAAGATCATTAAATTGTGGGAGGGTCATTCATGCGGCCCTCAAACATTCAGTTACCAATTCCCTTGATTATACAGAAGCTCAACACTCCATGAAGCATCAATAACATCAGTCCACACGGGTGAAGGAATGGAAGACATTAAACTCCATGAAGCACCAACAAGGGTGGGACCTTAAGCTCAGAAGAAACTTGGGAGGGAGTGAAGAGCAGGGCGCAGTGCAACTAATTCAGCAGCTAGGAAGGGTGGCGTTATACAATAGGGAAGACAGGAAAGTTTGGGTAGCAGACAGCTTAGGGACTTTTTCATCAAAATTATTCCTCAAGCGCCTTAATGCAGACCAACCTTCACAAGTGCATGCCCACTAGCAGATCTCTAAGTGGTTCTCCACAATTCCTACTAAAGCTAAGATCTAGGGCTAGCTGATCAGTCTAAAATGACTCAAATGTGCAGATATGTTACAAAAAAGCATCCTAACTCATGTCTTTCCCTTCTTGATGCTATTTGTGCAGGAGCGCTAATATGGACGTGCAACGTGTGTTCAACAGTTGTGCATAAGAACATATGGTGCAAGTGGAGTAATAGTCATGAAAAGATGAATGCAGCTATAGAGAACCATATTGCTATACCCCCACAGTTGGAAATTCAGCTAAAGGCAGATATTGGAATTGTATCATTCTATTTGTGATCCTATGTGCAGTTTGGGATGAATGGAATAGGAAGGTATTCCAAGTTAAAGCTTCTACATCAAAACAAATTTGGCAAAGGTCCATTGCATTGTCCACGACATAGATAACACAGACAAAGCAAGGAAAAGGCTTCAGTTTTATAGACTAGATAACAAACTGCCAAAACATATTTTATCGAATGTAGGGGCTATTACAGAATGTACTAGCTATAGATTATATACTGATTTCAGATGTAATGGCATCTCTCATCCACAAAGCTACTTTAATAATTAATAAAATCTTGTTTTCTTTTTCAAAAAAAAAAAACAAAAAAAAAGATATGTATTGCTTCATCTATATTTTCAACCCATGCGGAACTTCTTGTAAAGCTATGGTTAACCAAGGAACAAAAATTCAATTCCACCTCAAACTTCAACATTTGAAAATTAGAATTAATTAAAAGAGTTCAAGAAATTCAAAAGAAATTTTGTAAATATTTGCCAACTTAAAAAAATTCAAAAAACGAGATTTAACACGAGATTTAAGTCGTTCTCACTGTGTTATACACATGATTGCAAGGAGGTAATCATTTACGAGGCCATCCGTCAAAGGTATTTTCAAATAGTAGTAACACGGGAGGCGATAAGTTGGCTGAAGAAGAAGACGGAGGAAGCAGTGAAGGGTAACGGAGGCCAACGTATCAACGTATTCAGGGGAGCAGGATTCAGTATGATTATGGAGGTCCTGGTGAATGAAAGAGGAAGATTCTTGAAGCTGACAAAGATGGCTGGAGGGCAATACGAGAGCATTTTCATCCCGGAGGAGACGCATACGGAAGCGTGGAGGAATCTTTGGAAAGCTTTAGACAAGGTGATAAGTGATGAGGAAGCAAGATATCACAAGGAGGAGATGAAAACTGGGAAAGGAATACAACGGGAAGAGGAGGTCGCACAACCCGGGAGGAAGGAAAAGGAAAAGCAGAGGAGCGGAGCGTGGAGCAGGGATGAGGATGGAGATCGCAGACTTAGACGAAACCGCAAGCAGGCGACTAGGGGAAGGGACAGAGCAGATGAGGGAGTGGGGAAAACAGAGGGCACGAAATTTTTTATATTTCGGACGTCTGATGAAACACAATGGAAGGTGATTGAGAGGTCGATTGCTCAGATGTTAAAAAAGGAGATAAGGATTAAGAGACTGGACGTAGCAAGAGGGATGATTGAATGTTGGGAGACAGAGGACATCAACACTCTGAGGAGGGAGAAATACCAGACACTGTTGGGAGGCTTCTATATAGAAGATTGGTCTGAAGAAGGGTACCGAATAGGAGCCAAATTCGCCTGTAGGAACAGTTGGATGGGAGTAGAAGGAATCACTCCAGAAAATTGGAACATCCACACTTTTGGAAGGATAGGCGAGGCTTGCAGAGGACTTCTCGACATCGCTCAGATCACAAGCTCGAAATCGTCAATGGAGATGGCGTTTTTGCGTCTCAGAGGGATGGAGACGGGGTTCCTTCTGAAGGAATTCGATATCTACGATGAGAAAGGCGTTCAGGAGCTTCGACTGGTGGAGCTGGAACGCAATTAGGAAATGGAGGTGAAGGAGCTCAAGAGCCATCTTCTGGAAAAATTCACAGGAAATAATCGGGGAAGATTAACGGAAATCGGAAATGGAAAACCGGCGACCGGAGAAGTAACGAGATTGAGATTAGCAGCGACAGTGAGGACGACGACGACGATGACGCGGATTCCAAGGAGGTCGACAGTGTTAGGTCGAGACGCCGAGAGGATGAAGTCGGCGTGATGGGACGAAGCATCAGGAAAGGAAATGATGAAGGCAGACAGGGTTCTGAAGTTTCGGCGGGAGATGATGAGGATAACAGAGCATTTAATGCTCGTTTGACAAAGAGGGAGGGAGAGATATGGGTCGGGTCAGGGCAACAGGGTAGATCTAAACCCGGGCTTGGAACTAAAGAAGATAGGCGATGGGGCTGGGAGGGGCCAGAGTCCGAAGATAAAAGGATGAAGTGGGCTGCATGGGCTAGTCGAGATAATAGAAAAGAGGAGGCCCAGAAGGGGAGGCTTAGCCCAGTAGGGCTAACAATCGCAGAGACTGGACTAAAAAGACAAAACAAGAAGGTTTATAAGAGGGCCCACAAGGAAGGAAAGCGTAGGGGATGGGGAGCTTACGAGATATGGAAGGCCCAGTACGGGATGGCGAACCCGGACTTGGAAACGGGTCTGGACTCGGATTCAAAATATCAGGACTATAATACCCAGACGTAGTCAGAATTCGTTCCAGCCACCCCACTCACAAAGATAGAGACCTCACATGCAGAGTTCGAGGAAGAAAAGGAGAATGAAGGGCATGCCAGAAAAGAGGCGAATAAGGTACGACACTCTCACTTAGTTTCTTCCCAACCTATCTCTAACAGGAATCAGGAAGAACAGGCAAACAAGTCTTCGTCAGGGCAGCAGTACTCAGAAGAGGGAAGTGGAGGTGGAAAACAAAGGGGGAGGGGACTAGAAGGTGAGGATCAGATGATGGAGAATCAAGATAGAAGGGGGAACAGTCAATTGGAACAGGAAGCGGAGATTGCAAGAGTCAGGGA
>JAJIYU010009637.1:0-16871 GCA_030144865.1 Tinospora cordifolia | reverse complement strand
TAATTTTTCATTTAATTATCAAATTAAGGTTTTATTTGTTTAATTTTCACTATAACTCTAATTTATTTTATTTTTCATGTGCCAACTCACCATTTGCACCCAAAATTTTTTAAAATCTTTGAAATTAATTTATTTGACTTATTTTATTTATTTTAAATTATTTGACAAAATTCTGGGGTATTACAATAAGACATACACGTTAGACACTTTCAAACATTATGTGATTTAATCAATTTCTTGTTTAATAGTTGTAGTTAAGATCGAAAGGAGTTAACCTCGATGTTCTAATTAAAACTCATCAAAAAAGGAAACAATACTCTTTTTTGTCAGTTTCCAATAGATTTAGGGCCTTACCCATTATCTGAATATTTTGAGACTTTAGCCATGTGAACTAAAGACAAACCCATAGTTTCAATCTTAAGAACACCCATAGGATCTCGCCATCAATATGCGAAAATCAAGAACGTTACTTTGTGTTCTTTCTTTCCTTCTAATACCATCCCAATACATATCAGAGTGTGGAAACATAAACAAAAGTATTAAGCATGAATAAACTTAGGGATGACATGTCTAAAAATAATAACATGGTTAATCTCAAGAAGATGAAATAACATACTCTGACCCCATGGTCTGAGTTCAAAATGAATCAATAATCGAATGCTTTATCCCATGGCTGAAGTTCAAAAACAAAATAACTAAACATATATGAAATGTGGGTCTCATGCCCTACAAACTAATAACCACTGAGTAACACTATTCCTAATCAACGTCAACAGTGAAGTGTATCATGACTACAAAAATGCAACTCCTTACTCATCATCACAAGTGTCTTCAAAGATTACCTAAAAAGAAATTAGAGAGGGTGAGCTCAAGAGCCCAGTAGATCTTACATAAACATTTGAGGCATTATATCAATCAAAATACAAACATGCAAGCACTTGTAATACATTATGTGTTTCAACAATTCAATTGTTTGAGTTAACATTAAGACCAAAAGGGTTCTCCCTCGGCATTCCAACTTAGGTCCAGAGTACTCAATGTAATGCCCAAGTTGTGTTACACACTCCAAAACCCTATCTCAGAATTGATGTCTCATCCGTTCATCAAACTAGGGAGTGAGGTCTCACTTAGACTCTTAGTCCCATTTCAAACAGAGACTCACTTAGGGCTAGAAAAACCCACGATGATGTCAGACTACTACCACAATATCTACATCACTATCCCATTACATGGTTAATTCTCTTCATCATCTTTGATTAGTGATCAGAAGCATATTTACATTTCAAATATCCAATATAAATAAACAATGGATGAAAATAGACAAGTTATCATGCTTGTAATCACATTAACCATTCTATTCATCACATAGCATGCATGGCATAGATTCTTAACTATAGACACTTTCATACAAAGCATGGCATGTTATAAATTCACAAAAACAAATCATACACAATTATGTTTCATATTTAACCAAAACAATACAAAAGAATTCAGGTAGTCACTTCCACCTTTTCTCTTGTTCTATTGGGTTTTTGCTTCACATTGTATTAGCCTTGTCTTTTAATCTATGAGATTTAAAACCAACATTATATGAGTTTGAAGCATTCTTAAGGCCTCTTAAATCATAATTTAATTATTCCCTAACATAGATATCCTAAGGTGTACGTAATGGTCTTAACAGATGACATTATTCACATTTTTCCTCTGATTACTGCAGTAGTGAATAGCATAACTGCAATAATCCATGTATGCACATTCAAAGATGAAAAATTGGGTTTACACCATGTTACTATGGTAACCAAAGTATGAATTGGTTTTCTCATACGTTACTGCAATAACCAGAGGGGTTTCGATGTGTTCAGCATGTGTTACCGCAGTCAGTTATCGCGATAATCAATGGGTTCATTTGTGTTCAGTGTGTGTTACCGCATCAATTACCATGGTAAGCAGAGTTTGTGTGTGCATAGTGCACTACCATAGTCTGTCATTCCCTTTGTATTTCGTACTCCAACATACTCGCATTAGGCTCAACACACACACACATACATGAATGGCAAAAACATTATACCTCTTTGCTCCTTGTCCTTCCCCCTTGTTCTCCTTCAATGTGACATTTTGAACCCTCTATTGATCCGTGTTTCAAAGAAAACGTGCATACTCTCAAGAAATGCAGATCTATAACTAAAATTTGTGATTTCAAGTGAGGTTCGACGATTTACCTATGCACAAACAATTTCAAATGACACCTTTACTGATTTTCTTTCTTGTTGGGGTTGTTCTTCACGAATCTAGGCTTTGAGAACTAATGGATAAGGGTTTCAATGGATGAAAACTACTCTAGAGTGGTAGGGAAGGGAGGAAAGTTTTGTTCTTGACAGCTAGTATTAGTTCTTGGGAGTAGTTGGCGACTATAGGGTTAAGATGATGATTAGGATTTTTTTTTGGCACACTATTTATAGTTATACATATTATGTATTATCGCAGTAACATGACGCATCACTGCAATAGCAATAACCCTTACTCTCTTCATTCTAATCGCCTTATCGCGGTAACTAGAACATTGCTATTTTCTGGGCTTCAATTGCATTACCATGGTAGTAACCAATGGATGGTTACAATGCGAAATTCCATGCTTCACTCCGGTTCATCGATTCTTTTGTACATTGATTAAATGTCTCCTAAACCATGTTTTCATGGGTTTTCTAGGGTCTATTGTGCTTGAATTGTTTTTATTTAGATTTACCGAAAATCTATAAACTTTTCAGGGTATTACATAGTTCTTGTGATTTCAATACATATATATAGTGTGGAAAAGTCCCATATATTTTCTATCATTGTTATATTTTCAAACTCTTATTTATTGAATTTTCAAACTTTTTAGGGTATTACAGCCTACCCCCCTTAAAAGAAATTTCGTCCTCAAAATTTGTATTAATTCACTTGAGTATCATTCCGTCAAGTACTTCTAATGAAATGGTCTTGGTACTTGGCCATCATCTCGCTTTCAAGCTCCCAAATGGCCTCTTTTTTTATGTGATGTTTCCAGAGAACCTTGACCAAGGGAATGTCCTTCATTCTTAGGCTTTGACTTTGCAATCGAAGATTTGAACTATCCCTTCTTCATAAGTGGTATTGTTCTGGACGTTCAACTCCTCCTAATGGATTATGCTTGAGGGATCGATTTGATACTTGCTCAGCATCAACACATGGAACACATTTTGTACTGAGGACATTTAGCTTGGTAAGTCTAACTCGGAGGTGCATTCTTCAGTTCTCCTAAGTATATCAAATGGACCAATAAATCTCAGTGATAGTTTCCTTTTATATCTAAACCTCTTAATCCCTTTCTGAGGGCTTATCCTCAAGAACACCCCATCACTTGCTTGAAATTCAAGGGGTCTCCTCCTCTTGTTCACATAACTCTTTTGTCTAGTTTGCACTATGGCCAATCTCTTTTGTATCTATTTAACTTGGTTATTCATCTCCTATACCAAGTCTGGCTCAGTAAGCACGTGGCCTTCAAGTTCAACCCAACAAGTTGGTGATTTACAAGGCCTCCCATAGAGAGCTTCATATGGTGCCATCTTTATACTTGCCTGATAACTATTGTTATAGTCAAACTCTACCAAGTATAGATACTTACTCCAGTTTTCCTTGAAATTGAGGACACAAGACCCTAACATGTCCTCTAGTGAATGAATGACTTTCTTAGATTGTCCATCAATTTGAGGATGAAAAGTAGTGCTCATGGTGAGTCTAGTGCCAACTCCTTCTGTAGACTCTACTAGAATTGTGATGTGAATTGAGAGTCTCTAGCAAACACTATAGCCTTAGGTAACTATGAAGTGTTACTATCTCCTTTACATAAGTTCTCCCAACTTACAGACTTGGTTAGTAGATCTAACTGACAGAAAATGAGCCACTTTAGTGAGACGATGCACAATCACCCATACAATATATTTTCCTTTCTGGTTCCAAGATAATCCACTAACAAGGTCCATGGGAATGTTATCCTACTTCCATTTAGTGATAGGGAGTGGTTGTAACATTCCAGAAGGCTTTGAGTGTTCTGCTTTCATCTACTGACAAGTTAAGCACTTAAAGGCATACTTAGGCATATCTTTTCTCATTCTTCGCCACCAATAGGTCTTCTGAGGTTTTGATACATCTTGTCACCACCTTGATGCATTGTGTACTTAGATAGGCTTCTTCAAGTATGGATTGCTTACTTTGTGCATTTTGAGGGACACAAATTCTATCTCCAAGTCTTAGGGTCGAACCTAAAGTCAATATGCTTACCCTATTCAACTCCTTCTATTAGGCTTGTGAGCCACTTGTTTTGCCTTTGTTGATCCCTAATTTGATGCAGAATATTCAGTTAGCAAGTCATATTGTACAGATACACCTACTTCTAGCCTAATGTCATAGTGTAGTTGGAAGTCATAGTCTTTAAAGAACTCCATCCATCTCCGCTACTTGAGGTTCAACTCCTTTTGGGTGTAGATATACTTCAAACTCTTGTGGTTTAGAAATAGATCAAACTTCTCTCCATAGAGATAATGTCTCCAAATCTTTAGCGTAAACATGATGGCTGCTAGCTCCAAGTCATGGGTAGGGTAGTTGTGTTCACGGATCTTCAGTTGTCTTGATGCATATGCAACAACCTTTCCATTTGCCTCAAAATTACACCCAATCCGTTTGTGAAGCATCCATATATGGAACATATACAACACCATGGGTAGGAATAACTAAGATGGGGGTAGTAATCATTCTCCTTTTCAGTTCTTGGAATGATTGTTTGCACTTCTCATCCCAATTAAACTTGATTCCCTCGGAGAAATCTTGGATAAATCTTCAATAATATCCAACCGGGCCTAAGAAACTCTTGATCTCTATAACTGTCTTTGGTTGTTTCCAGTCCATGATAGCTTCCACCTTCTCTGGATCTACAGAGATGCCTTTGCTGGTACTAAATGGCCAAGAAACATGACTGTCTTCATCTAGAACTCACATTTGCTCAACTTGGTATACAATTGGTTTCTTTTAAGGGTCTCTAACACAATCTTCAAGTGTTCTAAGTGCTCAAATTTTGATTTAGAGTAGATCAAGATGTCATCTATGAATACCACCACAAACTGGTCAATGTATTGTCTAAACACTCAGTTTATCAAATCCAAGAAAGCTGCTAGGGCATTGGTCAGACAAGGGCATCACTGTGAACTCAAAGTGTCCATACCGTGTCTTGAAGGTCATCTTGTGTATGTCTAACTCTAAACTTCTTAATTGGAGATCAATCTTTGAGAAATAAGTGGCTCCTTTCAATTGATTTAATAGATCATCAATCCTTGATAGGGGGTACTTGTTCTTCACTATTGCCTAATTCAATTTTTGATAGTCAACACATAGTCTCATAGACCCCTCTTTATTCTTCACGAGCAACACCAGAGCTCCCCATGGTGATTCACTTGGCCTAATGAATCTTTTTTCTCAAAGCTCGTCTAGCTGAGTCTTTAACTCAATCAACTCTACTGGTGCCATCTTATAGGGTGTTGTAGCTATAGGGTTGGTTCTAAGGTGAAGCTCAATCTTGAACTCTACTTGTCAAGCAGGTGGTTGTCCGGGTAAGCCATTTGGGAACACCTCTTCATATTCCCTGATCACTTCGAAGTCCTAAATTCCTTTGCTCTACAGGCTCCTGCTCAGAGAGTTTCTCGAACTCATCTTTCTGCCTCAGGCAATTTAACATGGCTATCCTTGGGCTTCTAGGTAATCTTTACATATTGTAGTTGATTCTATAGGCTTCCCCCAAAGGTAACGTTATGGTTACTCACCTCTTAGGACAAAATTGATATGTGCCTAATACTAGTTTACCCAGTTCATCCCCAAGATCACATCATATCCGTAAAATGGTAGTATATAGAGGTCTACTGAGATTAGTTCATCCCTGTAATACCTTGAAAAATCATACGAAATAAAATAATAATAAATGAAAATCAATTGGTTCCCCATAATTATGTGAAAATTTTGTGTAGTTTTAATGAATGTGAAATGAAAGCAAAATATAAATACCATAAAATTAGAAACAAAGAAACGAATTAGAAAATAGAAATTTTGGATTAAATGATGTGTGATCCATCTTTGACAAAGCAAATAATAAAAAGGTCGAATGAGATTTTTGTGTAAGAAACACAAAATAGAGAAACCACGGTCTTGCGAACCAAGATTGTGGTCCTCTGTATGAGGACAACAGTCCTACGATTAAAGGAGCCTCAAGATTGTGGTCCTAAGTCTTATGATCGTCATGAGGATTGAGGTCACCTGTGCGGTCTTGCAACAAGTTTCCAAATCCTTATTTTGCAAAGAGAAATTAGAAAGTGTAAACATTCAAAACCCTAATCTCTACACTTGGTACAGCGATTCAAAGAGGAAAATAGAAAGTTTCCTATGTTCAAGCTCACAAACTTGCCAATCCCTGATCCCTTAAACTTTATATAAAGGGCCTTTGTGCTCATATTTTCTGCATCATTCCAAGAACTAATACGTCCTTCTTGTTCTATCTTTCTCCCCCTCTGCATTTCTCTTGGCATTCTTTGTCTCTTTTGGGGTTGTCTAAACAACAATTGGGCTAGAAGTAACAGAGTGCTACAAATATTTTGTAGCAGTTGGAGTTGAAGTAATGGAGTGCTACTAAATGGTAGCAGTTGGGAAGTTCTGAAAGGGATTCAACTGAGGTTTCAAAAGAGTGAAAAACTAAGGTGGAAGTGATTTTTGAGTTTTATCTTATTATTTTGATTTCAATAAGATGCTTGAGTATATATGTTTTATCATCATTGATTATGCATGCCATACTTAGACTTTGCATGATTAGGTTTGCATCTATGATATGTGCTATCATGATGCTTGTTATGCTCACATGCTGAATTCAATCATGTAAGTCTATTAATTCAGTTTTGTTATATATAATGAAAGATTAAATAAGATTATAACCACGTACTGGCATAGTATTCCACAAGGATTACTTTGGGTGTTCTCAAGATGTGAATTTTTAGTTCGTTTCTAGTTCACATGGGTATGGTCCCAAAATACTTGGGTAAGGTCCTAAATCTAGTGGAATTTGGCATAAAGGATTGCTTTTTCATCTTGATAGGAACACAAAGGTTAACTTCTTTTGGTCTTTAATACAACTTTAAACAAGAAATTGATTGAATCACGTAATATTTGAAAGTGTTTATCTTGAATGTCTTATTTGTTGAAATAATAAGTTAAATATTTAGAATAATTCACTAGGCTTTGTGCTCACCCTTCCATTTTCTAACTCTTCAGCAAATTGATAAACAGATGTAACATAATAGTCATTTAGGCAACATTTTCCTTAAAATATTTTATTTAGAAAGTTTCACTTAATTGTAAGGGCATGTTGACCAAATTTTGTTATTTAAAGATTTATTTAACTGTAGCAAACTCAAAGGTTATGTGCTTTGAATTTTGAAAATAATTAATGGAATTATTTACATAATGATTTCTAAATGTTATTTTTGAAATGTGTCATGAGTAAGGTTTTGTACCTACTATTTCCAATAAATGATATTAAAATTTTATTGAGATCTCTTATGCTTAATTTAAAAGTGTTCAGGAGTTTCCAATTATGATACTCAGAAATCCCGACGAATTGGGATAGAAATGAAAAGTATGAAAAAGAGAAATAATGTGACACTGAACTGCTTCCCAGCCAAGTGGTGTAGTCCATATCGTCCCTCTCAAGCAAAAAAGGGAAAGAATCGAATTCGAGGGAGGTGAGGTGTTATAAAGGTGGTGTCAGATACTAGGCTTTAGATGTTTTAGGCAGAATTTGAAAGAGTTGACTCAATTAGGTAAGACCTTTACTTTGAATTAAATTTAGAATGCCCTACTTTCTATTTTGAAATTAAAATTATTTTGGAAAGTTGTTTTTCAAAAAGGAAATATATGTCTTCAAAGGTTTTGTTTGGAAACAAAGATTATAAGTTTAGCAGATAGTCGACAAGCTTAATCTTGAGTAAAGCTAAGCATTGAAAAGGAGATGGGTTATCCCATCTGAGAAAGTTTGGTTACTTAAGCAGACTTCAGTCTTATTGCCCAATCTATAGGTTTTCCTACCAGCTCATATGAGTAGTCAGAGTTGAATAACACACTTATTTTCCTAAAAAACTAAAAGGAGGCAATTAAGAGCAAAGGAAAGTACTAGAGTACAAAGATAGTGCCAAAAGTGGTACATGAACTAGATGTGGGTTGAACCTTTCAATCGGAAATTGAAACATTAGGTCTAGGAAAAAGACCTTAGGTAGAGACTTAGATGTAGCCAAAGGTGGCACAGTGGACCATAAATGAAAACTTTTTGGACATAGGTTAGAGACTAATAACATGTGAAAATGAAACACTTGATTGGTTAAGACATGAGATCAGGAAGATCCTTTATATCTGGTTTCTACATGGTGTGGAATGCATAGAAATTCAGGGATATAAAGGAATCTTGGACTCAAAGAATGACGCGCCATATTTGATGAATGATTGGTAACTTTGGAAGAGCTTGTTTCCCTATGCATGGCTAGTATTGGACGGTCATGTATAGTGGGGCTTGGGAAACCATAGTTGTCGGGACATTTGCAAAATTGTTTGGGTGTAGTAAAATCTCTGGGTGGAAGTTTGTGTCGATGGACAAGGGTGGTATGGAATGCTTGAACTCAGAGGCATTAAAGGAAACTTGGAATTTTGTTGTGCTAGCGTGAACTTATATGATTGTATGATTGCTTGATTAATTGAATGCATGTTATACTTGTTTTAAATTCATATATATTGCATGTTTTGATTATGAGAACAAATCTTGTACTCAACAGCATTAGAGGGCCTTGAAACCCTCAAACAAAACTTAGAAGAACAAACTACTAGGCTACTAAACAAATGGAGAACCTAGAGACATGAATCTAGAGTCATGATAATACGAACAAAACAAAAAGCTTAGAAATATGAATGGGATAGTTATCTTCTCAAGTTTGAAAAAACATTTTGTATCTCAAGGATAAGGAAAGACAGGTTGTGTACCCAAGATTAGAATTTTCTTAGCTCTTTGATTGTGATACCTTATCAGATACTAAAATAGCTTTTGACTTGTAGAGAATGGCTAGATCCAAGAGATATGCTACCAGGGTGCCACGTCTGATGAGATTGAACCATGAGGACGAGAGGCAAGTAATATCCTAAAATTTTGTACTAAATGAAATGATATGATAAATGAAGTCCAATTCATTTCTAGAATCAATTAGCAAGTTTAAAGTTGCTCAAAAACCTCTGAGGGGAATGAAATTTAAGAAAAGGGAACGAAATGAAATGAAAAGGAATAAAGTAAACACCTCAATGGCCTAGGCATCCAAAATTCATTTCATTTGCCCAATCAAGAGTTCATTTACTTGGTACCTTTCAAGGGAATTTAAATTACGAAAGAAAATGGGCAAAAACCTAGCCAATTGATAGATGTGAATTGATATTAAATTTTTGTAAACTTAAGAGTGTATGCTAAGGGCCTAAAATCCTAGCCAAACATCAGATATAATTTTTTAATAAATTCATGTAGACCCAAAAATGGGTGAACAACCCTAAACATGTGCAATCACATGCGTGATGATGCTAGCATGACGTGATCATATGTGCCACCACACACCAAAACTGTCCCAAATTTAAGAAAGCTTAGTCGTTTTATCCTCAACCCACATTAAAAAGATGTTAGTGTGTGCTCGAAGGAGAATAAACTACACTTAGAAAGTTTCCAACATGCTCAAAAATGCCCAAAACAAGATAAGCAAGTGGTTCCAAATCCAAGATGTGCTCACATATAAGAAGGAAATCAAATGAGAATCTTCCATGTTGCACACAAGAAATAAGAAAGATTCCATGATCACCAAATCTCACACCCTTGATGCCAAGACAAAAAACTATTCCTATACCTTATTGACTTGATGCCCAAACAAAGAGAGCAACTAGGAAAGTTTCTTTGTATACAAAACTTGATCAGATTTGGACGTCCAAACTAAATTGGCAAGTGTTCTTAATCCTCTTAGTGCTCACACATATTTAAGAAATCAATATCCTGTGCACATACCTGAAATGGAAACCCTAATTCCCACTTGCCCAAACCATGCATGAAAGAATTGGAAAGGTTCCATGCTCACAAGATCACTCATATTGATGGCTCAATTGATTTGAAAATGGTTCTAATCCTATTTGAGCTGACACCTAAAAAAGAAACAAGAAAAGGAATCAAATCTTCACTCACATGCCAAAAACGTGTACTTACGTTAAGCTAAGGAAACCCTAAATATTTACTTACCATTTCGTTACACACAAGAGTGAAAACAAATCAGCCACCTTCCAAACTATCCCATGTGTGTCAAGGAAAGTTGCCTTGTGCGCCCATGCCAAATTGTTCCCCCTTGCTCTTGAAAATCTATGTAAACCCCCTAATGTTATCATTCTTCTTTGTTCCAAAGCTAGAGCATACTAGTCCCTCTTGATTTCTCTAACCCTCTTCTTGGCAACCCCTTCCCACTCTCTTTTGTTCTTGAGTGTTTCAAAATGAGAAGTTAGTGATTTTGAGTGCTTGGTTGGTTTGATTGAGTTAGACATTGGAAAGAAGGGGATCTTTTGTTAGAATTCCAAGAAACTGCAAGTTAAGGTGGATGGGATTTCTTAAACCTTTACTTTACTAGTTTGGATTAATAGCATGTTCATGCATGTCTTAATATCAGTTTATCATGCATACTTTCATATTTCAATTTCATTGTTCATGATTTAAATTTTAGTTTTAGCATGTATGCATGTTTAAGCATTCATGAGATCATGTCATGCCTAGTTCCATGCTTAGGTTTATTTTAAAAGTGTGATATATGCTATGTGATGTTTCCATGCTTTTAAATGTTTACATGCTCAATTTAAATTCTTTTATGTATGATTCATGAATGTTAGACTTAAATGTAAGAATTTGAGATTTAATAACCACGTACTGTCATAGTGATCCAAAGGGATACTATGGTTTCTTTACATATACTTTGTTTATATGGGTCTTATTACTGTGTGTAGATGTGTATAGCCCGAAATACTTAGAATATGGACATGAGATCCTAATCCCAATGGAATGTGACAAGATGAATTGTCTTTCCACACAAAAGTGGGGTATCTTGATGAGAACATCAAGGGATTGGACCCCCTTTGAGTCTAACATACAACCATACACAAGAAATTGTTGAATTGCTTAAAGTATGCTAGTTTCCGAAATTCAATGTGTTATTGATTTGAATCAATGACTTAGTTGTTTTTAGAATGATCCACTAGGTTATGTGTTCACCCTTCCTCTTTCATTTTTTTAGAAAATTGAACACATGACGTAATAGGCTTAAAATTTAGAATGCTTAGTTTTAAAAAGTTTATATTTTCTATCTTAATGTAAGTACTCGTAGTACAAATTTTGAATATTTAAAATGTAAGACTTCTGCTGAATTTAAGTTTCTAATTTGGAGTTATACACTCTTTCCTTTAGTGTTTTCAATTCAAGTGATGTATTTGTTTACTCTTTGTTAACTCAATAAAGATTTGATGAGTTCCATTTATCTCTTATGCAAATTGCCCAAGTATATGTTACTTAAACGAATAAGGCTTGGGATTAAAGCATAAGAAGTCAAGTTGTGTACTTATAAAGTAGCACTGGCCTCAAGTTGTGTACTTATAAAGTAGCACTGGCCCAGCTCGCTTTATGTTTAAGTCTAATTGAAAGTCTCGGGGGCTGAGGTGTTATAAAGGTGGTATCAGAGCCTAGGCTTTAGATGTTTTGGGCTAGAAATAGAAAGTCAAGCTTAAACATGTGTTGTTGGGCTAGAATTAGAAAGTTTAATCTTATATCAATGGTAGTATTAGATTTAGAAAGTGTTAACTCAACTAGGTTTGATCTGTACTTTGAGTTAAAATTAGAATGCCCTACCTTCTATTGTTGAAATTGGAAATTATTTTAGAAAGTGTTTTCAAAAAAAGAAAAGAAATGTTTTGAAATGTTTTGTTTGGATATAAAGAGTGCAGGTTGAGCTAATAGTGGGTAAGCCTTATCCCAAGTAAAGCTAACACACATGGACCAATTTTGCATAATAGGGCATAGTGCACATGATCAAAGTATGGTGTCCTTGAGATCATTCTTCATGGTTCCTCATAGGTGTGATATACTTGATCATTCTACATGATTTCAAATAAGGGAAACGTCCCATTGAGGTTGGGTAGGGTGAGGGTGTACATGATCATAGTGTTCCACCCATGTAGTTTGCACACGTTTGGGGGTGGTCATGGATTTATGGGTCCATATGAATTTAATAAAAATTTATATCTCATTAATTATTAAGAATTAAGGACTTCAATATATATTTGTGTGTGTTCATAATAAACTAATGCACATTTCCAAATCCTCATTTGACTAGGATGATCTTCATTTCATTTACTTTACTAATTTAGACTCCACTGAAAGGTATTAAACAAATGAAACCCAATTTTTTTGGCCAATTGAGTTGATTTTTGGATATGTTGTCTAGTTGATCAGTTTATGTCATGAAATTTTAGGTCATTTTGAAGTCCTATGTGTCCCTAAATGAGGATTTTGGACCTGCTAAATTTGCCCATGAAATAAACCCAATTTCATTTCTCACCCAAATTTCATCTATTTGATATTGAAATTCTTATTTCATTAAGTTCAGGGTTTTTAGGGTATTATACATGGACTGGAAACAACTTAAGACAATTACGAAGATAAGGAGCTTCTTAGATCTAGCTGGATACTCAGAAGGTTCATCTAAGACTTCCCCAAGCTAGTAGAACCTATGACCAAGCTAACCAGTAAGGAAGCTAAGTTCAATTGGAATGAAAAGTTTAAACAATCATTCCAATAACTAAAAAGGAGATTGACTTTGGCCCTTATCTTAGTCACTTCAACCCATGGTATCACTTATGTCTTATGTACGAATGTTTTACTGAGTGGACTAGAAGTAGTCTTGATGCAAGAGAAGCAAGTAGTCGCTTATACTTCACGACAACTGAAGGTCCATTAGAAGAATTACCCTACTCACAACCTAGAGTTAGTAGCTATCATGTTTGCCTTGAAGATTTGGAGACACTACCTTTATGGTGAGAAATTTTATCTGTTTTTAGATCACAAGAGCTTGAAGCATATTTACACATAGAATGAGTTGAACCTCAAGCAATAGAGATGGATGGAATTCTTGAAAGATTATGATTTTCAAATATACTACCATCCGGAGAAGGTCAATGTGGTGGCCAATGAACCTATGAAGTTCAACAAATACGAGGAAGAGAAAGGCCAGATGTACCAGCTGATTGAAGAGTTTAGGTTGGATGTGACTCTAAATGAAAAATAGGCTTACCTCTACAATACGTCTTGCCAATCGAATCTCCTACATCACATCAGGGAGGAACAGAGGGAAAAAAAGTGGCTCATAAGTTTGATAGGAGTTAAATAGGGAAAGTATGCTGACTTCAGGTTAGATGCAGATAATATCCTAAGGCTTATAGAGAGGATTTGTATACCTCAGAATGGACCAAGTAAGTAGACCATACTGGATGAGACTTATTCGACCAAGTATACGATGCATCCAGGTGAGGTAAAATATACCAAAACCTCGAAAAAACTTTTTGGTGGAATAAAATAAAGAGAGACATGGCTAAACATGTCTCTAAGTGTTTAACTTGTCAACAAGTGAAGGCAAAACACTTTAAACTCTCTAGAATGTTATAAGCATTCCCCATCCTTGAATTGCAATAGGATAACATTGCCATGGACTTCATCAGTGGTTTGCCTAGGAATTAGAAAGGAGAAGATACTATTTGGGTGATTGTGGATACTAAAGTGGTTCATTTCCTGCCAGTTAGATCTACAGACCAAGTCAGTAAGCTGGGAGAGTTGTACGTGAAAGAAATAGTAAGGTTGCATAGTGTGCCCAAAACAATAGTGTCTAACTAAGACTTTTGTTTCACTTCTCGGTTCTAACAGAGTCTATAGAAGGAGTTTGGCACTAAACTCACAATGAGTACATCTTTCCACCCTCAGACAAATGGGCAATCTCAGAGAGTTATCCAAACGTTAGAGGACATGTTAAGGTCTTGTGTCCTTGACTTTAAAGGGAACTGGAGCAAGTACCTGCACTTAGTAGAGTTTGCCAATAACAACAGTGTTCAGGCAAGTATTAAGATGGCTCCATTTGAGATCTTTAAGGAAAGACCCTACAGATCACCAACCTGTTAGGCTAAACTTGAAGATCATGTACTAACTGGGCCAAACTTGGTGGAAGAAATGAATAACTTGGTAAAACTGATACAGAGGAGACTGGGTACAGCTCAGAGTCGTTGAGCTATGCTAACAAGAGAAGGAGACCCAAGTGGGTGTCAAATTGTTTTTGAGGATTAGTCCTCAAAAGGGTATCAAGAGGTTCAGATTCAACGAAAAGTTATCACCAAGATTTGTCAGACCCCTTGAAATACTTAGAAGAATTGGAAAATGTGCTTATGAGTTGGATCTACCAAACTAGATGACCTCAGCTCACAATATGTTGCATGTGTCAATGCTGAGAAAGTATGAACTGAATCCTTCTCACATCGTCCATTGGGAAGAAGTAAACATTCAAGACAATGCCACTTATGAGGAAGTGGCAATTAGAATCCTTGATCACAAGGTGCAGAACCTGAGAACTAAGGATATTTACTTAGTTAAGGTGCTATGGAAGCATCACAAGATAGAAGAAGCTACTTAGGAGCTGAAAAGTGAAATGAAGACCAAATACCTACATTTGTTCACTAGGAACCCTTGAATATTTTTAAATTTCGAGGATAAAATTTTTTTAAGGAGGGTAGGTTAGAATACCCTGAAATATGATACTAAATGAAATGAAATGATAGTAAAATGATAATGAAATGAAACGATAAATGAAGTCCAATTCATTTCTAGAATCAATTAGCAAGTTTAAATTCGCTTAAAAACCTCTCAAGGGAGTGAAATTTAAGAAAAGGGAACGAAATGAAATGAAGTAAACACCTCAAATGGCCTAGGCATCCAAAATTTATTTCATTTGCCCAATCAAGAGTTCATTTACTTGGTATGCTTTAAAATGAATCTAAATTAGGAAAGAAAATGGGGAAAACCCTAGCCAATTGAAAGATATGAATTTTTATTAAATTTATGTGAACTCAAAAATGTATGCTAAGAGCCTAAAATCCTAGCCAAACATGAGATATTTTTTATTAATTTCATGTAGACCCAAAAATAGGTAAACAATCCTAAATACCTGCAAGTCACATGGGTGATGATGCTAACATGACGTGATCAATACCACAATGTGATCATGTACACCATGCTTCACACATCAAAAACATCCCAAATTTAACAAACCTAGTCGTTTTATGGTCAACCCACATTAGAAAGATGCTCATGTGTGCTTGAAGGAGAATAAACTACACTTAAAAAGTTTTCAACGCTCTCAAAAATGTCCAAAAAAAGATAAGCAAGTGGTCTCAAATCCAACATGTGCTCACATATAAGAAGGAAATCAAATAAGAATCTTCCATGTTGCACACAAGAAATAAGAAAGATCCCATGATCACCAAATCTCGCACCCTTGACGGCAAGGCAAGAAACTATTCCTATACCTTCTTAACTTGATGCCCAAACAAAGAGAACAACTAGGAAAGTTGTTTTATATACAAAATCTGATCACATTTGGACATCCAAACTAAATTGGCAAGTATTCTAAGTCATTTTTGTGTTCACACATAATTAGGAAATCAATATCTTTTGCACATACATGAAATGGAAACCCTAATTCCCACTTGCCCAAACCGTGCATGAAAGAATTGGAAAGGTTCTATCTCACAAGATCACTCATATTGATGCCTCAATTGATTTGGAAAGTGTTTTAAACCTATTTGAGCTCACACTAAGAAAGAAACAAGAAAAGAATCAAATCTTCACGCACATGCCAAAAATGTGTACTCACATTAAGCTAAAGAAACCCTAAATATTCACTTACCATTTCGTTGCATGCAAGAGTGCAAACAAATCAGCCACCTTGCAAACCATCCCATGTGTGCGAAGGAAAGTTGCCTTGTGAGCACATGCCAAATTTTCCCCCCTTGCTCTTAAAAATCTATATATACCCCCCCCCCCCTAATGTTCTCATTCTTCTTGATTCCAAAGCAAGAGCATACTAGTGTTTCTTGATTTTTGTAGCCCTCTTCTTGGCAACCCCTTCCAACTCTCTCTTGTTCTTTAGTGTTTCAAAGTGGAAAGTTAGTGATTTTGAGTGCTTGCTCGGTTTGATTTAGTGCTAAACGTTGGAAAGAAGGGGAACCTATACCGAAATTCTAAGAAATTTCAAATTAAGGTGGATGGGATTTCTTAAACTTCTAGTTTACTAGTTTGGAATAATTGCATGTAACACCCCAACCCCCGCATTCTTTGAGAATTTGGATACACCACCATTATTTTGACAGTGGACTTAACCAATTGGCAGGTTGGGTCATGTTACTTTATAAGTGACACACTTGACTTTCTATTTTTCAATACCACATGCCTTAGAATAAATTCAATAGTACAAATTCACATTTAATAAAACCAAGGCAATTAAAGGTAAAGAAAAATTTAACTTCTTTATTAATAAAAGAAAGTAAATAACTTTGTAAACTATTATATTGTTGATCAATAATCTCAAAATAGAAATACTAACTTTCAGCAGAAGTCTTATTCAAAATTGGGCAACATGCCCTTACATTGAAAGGAAACTTTTAAGAAAATAGAAACT